>PJEM01015492.1:0-29762 GCA_004023845.1 Helogale parvula
AATTTTTATTGTTTTATTTATGTTTGATGCAGAGAGAGACTGAGCATGAGAGGGGGAGGGGCAGAGAAAGAAGGAGACACAGAACTGGAAGCAGGCTCCAGGCTCTGAGCTGTCAGCACAGAGCCCAACGCGGGGCTTGAACCCATGAACGTGAGATCTGACCTGAGCCAAAGTCGGAGGCTTAACCGACCGAGCCACCCAGGTGCCCCGAGAGAGAGAGAATCTTAAGCAGGCTCCATGCTCAGTGTGGAGCCTGACATGAGGCCTGACCCCATGACGGTGGGATCATGACCTGAGCCTAAATCGAGAGTCGGAAGCTCAACCGACTGAGCCACCCAGATGTCTGGCAAATAAAACTGTTGAAAGCAATACAGTTAGATAAATCAGAAGTTTTTTAATAAAAAAAGTCAAGCTGGATGGCAGAAGCTTGAATATTCACGGGTGCTCACCTGTGGGCGTTCCTAAGGAAAATGAGTGATGAAAATCCCAATGGGGGTTGCAGAGTTTGTTTTCAACGAATGTTATTCTACAGTTTAAATAATTGGGACACCAATACCGTGGAATGCTCCACGGCTGGTAAAAAACATGGAGTAGCTTGTACGCTAATAAACAGGCTAATTTTTTTTAATTTTTAATGTTTATTTTTTATAATAGTTTATTGTCATATTGGTTTCCATATAACACCCAGTGCTTCTCCCCACAAGTGCCCCCCTCCATGGCCATCACCCCCTTCCCTCCTCCCCCTCCCCCTTCAGTCCATGGTTCGTTTTCAGTATTCAGTAGTCTCTCATGATTTGTGTCCCTCACTCTCCCCAGCTCTCATGTTTGCACTCATAGGTCTAACAGGACAAATCTAACAGAGGACCATAGAGAGAGCTGGGGAGAGCGTTTATTTATTTTTGAGAGAGAGAGAGCAGGGGAGGGGCAGACAGAGAGGAAGACACAGAATCCAAAGCAGCTCCAAGCTCCCAGGTGTCAGCAGAGAGCCCGACGTGGGGCTCAAACCCATGAACTGCAAGATCGTGACCTGAGCCAAAGTCGGATAGTTAACCGACTGAACCACCCAGGTGCCCCTAAACAAGTTATTTTTAAACCTGAGGTGAGGAGTTGTGACTCCGTCAAGAGGAAGTAGCTCTCTCCAAAGTACCCCTTTGCACAACTAAAGACTCCTGGACATAAGCCAACAAACAAGCATAGGAAGTCTCTGGAAGTTGTGAAGGGGAAGGCGAGCTGCCTAGAGGTAACATAACTTCGAGAACTGCAGGATGATCACCAGACCCCTGGGTGTCTTTACTGTCTTCCTTACACTTGGGAGAGCACTAGACATCCCTCCAGTGGAGTTCAGGACACCCTGCCCCAAAATAGAGCACCTTGGCAGAGCTAAGTGCTTCAAACTGAAGGAATTAAGAAATGATAAATGCAGGAAGGACTCAGTGACCTGAAGTAGATCATTAAACCCTCAAGTGACAGCTGCATTCCCTGTCTCCAGAGAAAAGGAGATTCTCATCACTGAAGAGAAAAGGGACATGGGGAGGAGTCAATGAACAAAACATGCTAAGTTTTACCCAGTTTCCTGCACTCAGCTGTGGAAATCAAGAAAGGGAAACCTCTGGAAAATGGAGTCACAACGTGCACCAGGGCAGATACTGTACTTCCCCAGCCTGAGGAAGAAAGGCTTTCCTTCTTCCCCAGCAGCAGCCCAGCCAGGGAGCCACTGTCTCCGTGCAGCAGGTGAAAAGCCGCTCTGCTTCCAAATCCCAGTTTACTCCAACAGACTTTTTGTCTAGAACTGCCTCCCCAACCTACCTTTTCCTCTGGACATGAATGGTTCTCTCCTTTGTTTGGTAGGCCTGCCTATGGTTCTGCTTGCTTCCACCATTTGCAATTCTCTGCTGTTCCTGAATAAACCTATTTTACCTAAGGGTCCCTGGGTCGTTCAGTTGGCTGAGAACCCAACTCTTGACTTTGGCTCAGGTCATGATCTTATGGTTCATGAGTTTGTGAGTTCGAGCCTCAGATTGGGCCCTCTGCTGTCAGCACAGAACCCTTTTAGGATCCTCAGAACCCTCTCTCTCTGCCCCTCCTCCGCTTGTTCTCTCTCTGTCTCTCTCAAAATAAATAAATAAACTAAAAAAGACAAAGGAGGAGGAGAAGGAAGAAAAGTGTTTTTCCTATCAGTAATCTAAGAATAAAGCAGTGTAGGTATTGAACATGTTTTATTATTATGTTTTTAATGATAAGTTGCAGACAAATAGGAAATGCCACCTAACATACAAAATCACAAAGGATGTTGAAACTCTCCTAAAATATGTGAAAGCAAAGTCTGAGTTGTACAATTTTGGGGCAAATGTGATTGAGCATTGGGCAATCTGGTGGTAAACTGACTTTTGGGCAACTGGCTCCGTTCTGACTACAGGCGGATCAGAGAGGGCCTCCTGCCTGCCGGTGCGCTTCCCCAAGCTTCTCAGCTCACGTCTAGAATTGTCTTGTCAGACGACAAACCCTTTTGTCCCACGTAAAACATGCAAAGGCTCAAATTCACGTAACATAAACAGGTCTAGCCATGCCACTCCTGAGGACAGGTGTTGGTAAAAAGAAAGGCAGAGTTGTGTATTTGGGAAAAGGATCGGGCTGGATGCAGGTTCACGTTGTCTGTGGTTGGCCTTGACGAGAGGGAGAGAGAGGTCTGAGGGCTAAAAGAGGATGTACAGGAATAATCATGGAGGAAAGGAGGAAACCAGGAGGAAAAGAAAGATGTCTGCCTAGCCGCAGGACAGAATACCTGCATGCTTAGCTCTATGATGCCAGAGATAAGAAGCCTCAGATTAGATCAAAATTCACTCTCTTCTGAGGGACATTACATTCCGATGTTGTTTCTACACCTTGGCTAATGTGAAAAATGTCACATGGAGATGAAGATACCCCTCTGGTATGCCGCTTTCATTTTCTTTGGATCTATACCCATACGTGGAATAGCAGGACAGATATGGTGGTTCTATTTTTAGTTTTTTGAGAAATCTCCATTTTCTTCTCCAGAGTCCCTGAAACGATTTACATTTCCACAGACGGCACACAAAGATTATGGCCAGCAATACTGTATTACATACTTGAAAGTTGCAAAGATGGTAGACCTTGAATATTCTCAGCACTGAAAGAAATGGTAATTATGTGATAGGATAGAGGTTTGGACCTGTTGTACAACATTCTAATATGTTTTGCATATTTCTGTAAGTTTTTTGTTCAAAGCACAATATTATTGCAAGATATTTCTAAATATGATAGGAGGTTTTTAAAAAAAAAAAAAAAAGCAGCCTGGGGTACCTGGGTGGCTCAGTAGGTAAGTGTCTGACTTTGGCTAAAGTCATAATCTTGTGATTCTGTAATGCCCAAGTCGCAGTATCCCCCAAACACCAGAGACCGCCAGGGAGACCGAGTCACGCATGCAATAGCAAAGGGCGGTTTTATTACAGGCTTAGGCTGGCCAAGCCTAAGCTCGGGCTCACAGACTTTACCGGAGCAGCGGATTCATGCTGAGAGCCCTGAACAAGGGCTGAGCAGGGTTTTTACGGGGTTTAGGGAGGGGAAGTTACAAGAAATTGTGACACAGGTACAGTGATCCAATCATTATTATACAATATTATTGACAGCAGATTTAACCATTCACATTCTCTAGAGTATTCGTTACTTTTGGCGGGACCCAATTACATTTAGAGTACCTTTAAAATCAACCAATCACAAAGCGAGCTTAGGGTCTTATTCGGCGACTATCGGGTTAACTTTAACATTGGGTAACAGGGTCCTATCTAAAGTTCCCATCTGCAGGCCTCACCTTTAGGAATGTGGAGAGTGGTAGCTGGCCTTCCCTGATTGGGTGCTGCGAAGGTGGTCTCTCTTGCTCTAGGCAATGTGTAACTGCCTGTTAGTTTGGGGAACTGAAACCTAGGCCTTCTAGATCAGAGGGGGAACTTAAAGCCTGTCATGGAGTCTGTTTGGTTTAGACTCGTGTTCTTACAGTTCGTGAGTTCAAGCCCCACTTTAGGCTCTGTGCAGACAGCTTAGAGCCTGAAGCCCGCTTCAGACTTGGTGTCTTCCTCTCTCTCTGCTCCTCCTCCACTCGTGCTTGCACGCTCTCTCTCTCTTGCTCAAAAAATGAATAAACATTAAAAAAATTAATGTTTTTAAATAAAAGTGGAAATTTTTAAAAAATCAGCTTTCAGGTAATGTTGAGCAGTGACAAAGATGCTCACCTACACCGAAATTCACTCAGGTTCCTGTGAGCCAAATTATTTTGTTTTCAACTTTTTTTAAGTTTACTTCTTTATTTTGAGAGATACATAGTGCAAGCTGGGCACGGACAGAGAGAGAGAGAAAGAGAGAGAGATAATCCCAAGCAGACTCTGCACGGTCAGCACAAGAGCTATAGAACTCACCAATGGCAAGATCAGGACCATAGAGTCTGACACTGACTCACCCAGGCGCCCTCCCCTCCTCGCACTTAAGCTTTCTTCTTGACTAGAGCCTGAACCTGGCCCAAACCTTATGTGCTGATCAGGCCATCTTCGGCAAGATTCCTGCTAAGTCATCCCTCCACCCGGGCTGTGATATCATCCTGGATCTTATCAGGTTTCCATGCCCCACCCTTGGAGTCTAAACCCTCCAAGGGCCTTTAGCAAGAATCCTGTTAGGTCGGTTTAACCAGATTCCTCCGCCCTTTGATGTGTCCTCTTAGGAATTTTCCAGCCTCTGACCCTCCCTACTGGGGGTGGGGGGGCTGTTACCCCCCAGCCATCTTTACTGTATTTAAGGTTGAACCAACTGTCTCTCCTACTGCAATACCTCCATTAACATTGTCCTGTGACGTCTTCCTTAACCACTTTAGCCAATGTCACAATATTTTTTCCTTTAACAACTATTGCTCAATGCTTCTAATCATAAAAAATACCCAGTGCATCTAGAGTTCCAGAGGAAGATTATTGTTCTAAGAAAAAAAAAAAAAAACCCAGAACTTTAAAGTTTTGCATCTGGTCAGAGAGTTCCACACTGTCTCTTTTGTCCGCATAGAAATAAAATACCACTGCACTAAATGTTGACGTCGGTCTATTCCAGATAACCACTTGAAACACAGCAGTTTTGTAACCCTGCTTTGTCATTCCTTCTCCTTCTTTTTTTTAATGTGCTGGATTCTCACATCAGAAAGGGGTCGGGGGCGGAGGAACATGGAAGTGGCCTCAAACTGCTGTCGCAATACTTGCCCCAGATTCGGACACTTCTGCTTTCCAGAACCTGAGTGCAGCCACATCTTAGGCTGGGGGGTCTCAACACGCCCAGTCTGGCCTGCCCACTCGCTGTGTCTCTGTGTGTCTCTCTCTCTCTGTCTCTCTCTCTCTCTCTCTTGCTCTGTGTGTCTCTCTGTGTCTGTATCTCTCTATCTCTTTGTATCTCTCTGTATCTCTATCTCCTCTGTGTGTCTCTCTCTGTCTCTCCCTGTGTCTCTGTGTCCCTCTGTCTCTGTATCTCTTTCTGTCTCTCTGTCTCTCTCTGTCTCTCTGTCCCTCTGTATCTCTCTGTCTCCTCTCTGTCTCTCCTCTCTCTCTCTCTGTCTCTCTGTAACTCTCTGTTTCTCTCTCTCTATCCCTGTCTGTCTCTCTGGGTCTCTCTCTGGCGGCCTGACTAGGAGCTTCCTGTCTGCCAGGCCTTGGGGAGCGCCGGGCCTGCCCCTGACCTGGCCCCTGCGCTGTCCGCGGCTCCTCACCAGCCATGGCTGTCCGCCGCCGCGGGTCCCCCGGGAGCTGGGGGGAAGGAGGAGGGAGCACGGGCCGGAGGACCGCGCGCGGAGGGTCCACAGGCAGCGGGGCAGCCGGACAAGGGCCGGAAGAGGCCGCTGTTCCGGAGGAACCGTGGAGCTGGTGCGGGCGGGGGACGAGGGCGAACAGCGAAGGTCTGATGCTCCGTGGGAAACGAGCCTGTGGGCGCGGGAGCCGGCGATCCGGACATCGGAGCCGCACAATCCTCCTCCGACCCCTTCCCAGAAAGCCTCGCTGTTTCCAGAAGGGAGGGACGGGTTCCTCTTCTTGCCGCAGCCGCCCGGCCCACGGCCCGGCCCAGCCCCTGCTCCGCGCGCTGCAGCCGCGGGGGCCGCGCGTCCGCTGCTGGGACGCCGACCGGGGAGGCTGGGGCCCAGGGCACCTGCGGAGGTGGTGGCGCCACCCTGTCAGGGACGTGCCGCAGCCCCAGGGACATCCTGGACCGCGGTGCCTTTCATTCAGATACAGTACACGACCCTGCGACGCCCGCCCCTAAGCAACGTTTAACCTGCTCACCCCTGCGCAGGGATGCAGCCAGACCCGGGGAGGGCAGCGGGAATCCGGCCTCGGGAAGCCCAGGGCCCGCTGCAGACCACCGCGGCTTAGGGGGCGCCTCCCCGCAGACGCCTGTCAAAGCCCATCCACAAGAAGGCCCCTGCAAGTCCGCAAGCCAAATGAAGCCACCTTCAACTGTTTAGAAATGAGAAAACACTAGAAACCATCCCTTTCACCGGGACTCAGAAAGGTGCGCTTGCTCAGGGTTTAAAAGGCTCTCACATCTACACCACCAGTTCCCAAAAGATTCAGTCTCACGTCCCCTGCACATTCTCAAACAAGAGAAGAGACGGCTTTTGTGGGAGGATCACATTGTTCAATATCCGTGCTGTCATCAATTAAAACCGGGAGAGATGTTAAATAATTATTACTTTATTTTAGGGGTGCCTGAGTGACTCCTAAACGTTAAACATTTTTAATTAAAATAATAATAAATATATGAACATAAGTAGCATGTTTTCCTTAAAAATAACTGTTTCCCAAAACAAATTCCTAGTAAGAGGAGTAACATTGGCTTCCATTTTGCACATCTCGTGAATGTCTGACTTAGTGAAAAATAGCTGAGTTCTCACATTGGCTTCCGCATTCAGTCCGTTGCAATATCATACTGCAGCTTATTGACAATTCCATGGCACTGATTTTTCAATTTCTATTAAGTTTATTTATGTTGAGAGAGAGAAGGTGGGATTGGTGCAAAGAGAGAGTAAGGGGGAGAATTCCAAGCAGGCTCTGTGCTGTCAACGCAGAGCCTGATGTGGAGCTCCAACTCCAGAACTGTGAGATCATGACCTGAGCCAAAACCAAGAGTTAGGCTCTTTAGAGACTGAGCCACCCAGGTGTCCCTGATGTCTTGAAATTATTATAAAATAGTTTTAACCTTGCAGATGCCCTGAGAAGATCCAGGGCTCCCCAGGGGTTCCCTGACCACATTTTAAGAACTGTGGCTGACATCTGGGGTGAGTGTCTCCCAGACTCTACATGCTGCCTTCCCATCCTGTGTAACTATTCAGCATCATAATGTTAACCTCTGACCTATCAAAAAAAAATCCAAATTTTTGTTAGAGCTTCATAGAACGATCTGTATTAGGGAGGACCAGACTGAAAAGAGAAGTTGAATGAGTCATTTCAAAAAAAGATGGCCTCACAGAGGCTCTCCTCACAGAAACTGAACCAGAATTAGGGAAGATGGGTTCATATGTGGCAGTAGGTAGTGCATTCACAGTGCCTGGTGCTCCAGATGGGAGCTGTGCTTTGGGCATTGAACTATTTTTCCTACAGAAACTCTCTGTGATACACCCCAAGGGTGAAAACTATTAATTTAATGGTAGTTAGTGGGTTCATTTAGGTCATGCAATTGGGGCCAACCAGTGAGTTGAAGATTTTTATGTCTTCACTCCATTATTAGGAAGCTGACGAAGATTCCTGCAGGAGGGGAGCTTGGGTCCTGGACCTACAGAATGAGGAGTGGGCTCTGCAGAACTGGGCATTACCTGTCTACCTCTCAGTGCCACTCAACTCTGCTTTGCTCCACATTCTCCTGCCTAAGGCCTCTGCTCCGTGACTCAGGGAAGGTGCTCTTTTCATCCAGTTTTAATCCAGATATGAGCAATATGGTAACAAAATTGCTAGGCACCCACAAACTCCTGGGTCTACCCCTCAAAAAACTAAAGAAAAATAGAAGCAGTGAGAGGGTGCTCAGTTAATTCCAGGGCTGTGAGATTTTCCAGCGTAAAAAAATTGCTTAACCTTGTGGAGCGTTGGCGGAATTGTAAATCAGTACCTACGCTATGTAAACAGGGAAGTTCTTCAAAAACTTAGAAATAGAACCATAATATGAGCTAGCACTTCTGAGTATGTATCCAAAAGAAACGAAATCATGTTGGAGAGATGTCTGTATCCCCATGTGCAGTGAAGCATTATTCACAATGGCCAAGACAGGGAAACAACCTACGTGTCCATCAACAGATGAATGGATAAAGAATATGTGATATATGGATATAGATGATATAGATATAGATATAGATTCAGATATAGGTGGATAGAGATCACCATATGCCTACATCCGCACACATGAGCCCTCGCACACACACATATATATACATACACACACATGAGCACGTGCACGCACGCACACACACATACACACACATGAGCACGCGCGCACACACGTACACACACATACATACATACATACATTAAAAAAAGGAAATCCTGTCATTTGCAACAACATGGATGGGCCCTGAGGGCATTATGTTAAGTGAGATGAGTTAGACAGAGAATGGTTAGCGCTGTATGATCTCACTTCTATGTGGAGTCTGAAATAACAACAACAGCAGCAACAACAACAACTCTGTAAGAGATCAGATGTGTTAGCAGAGGCAGGGGCTGGGAGATGTGGGAGAATTGGATGAAGGTGAGTAAATGTACAAACCTTCGTTTTGCAATTATATGATAAGTACTGAGCGTGTATGGTACATCATGATGACTATAGTCAGTACTGCTCCACATTATACTTGCTGTTACTGAGAGTAAATCCCAAACGTTATCATCATAAGCAACAAAATAACATTTTTTTTGTATTTGTATCTACATGAGCTAATGAATGTTCACTTACCTTGGCAGCCATTACAGGATATATATGAGTCATTATGCCTAAACAGTGCTGTGTGTTCATTAAGTTGTCATTCTTCCCAGATCATGTGATTGTTAACTTGGGAAATTTCATCTTCTTGCCAGAGCATTAACTCAGAAATTGTTAAGAACTAGAACTCTGGGGAGGAGCCAAAATGGCGGAGAGAAAGGGAGCTCTGTAAACTTCATCTGCCCCATCCATCAAACTGAGAAAAACATTACTCTTATCCACAAGAGCAAAAGGAGAAAATACAGACTCCTGAAAGAAGACAACCTCAAAGATACCTGAGTGAGTGCGAACTGGGGAGATTGGAAAACGGGCCAGAGTGAGAAGGGCAGGGGAGGTGGGAGCCCCAGCCAAATACAGGGAAAGCACGCGGAGCCCCTGAGAGACAAAGGGAAGAGAAAGAGAAACTGAACACTTTCATAGTACTGTCTCTAGAGAAGAGATAAAGAACATTTAACACCACAAGGAGAGAAACACTCTCAATCCATATATAACTGCTGGGTAGCCCAAATCCCAAACCCGGGTGGAACAAGGGAGAAAATAGCTTCTAGCCCGGCGCCATACCAGCAGGGAGTTGGTGGCCATGGCTGTGGCGGGGGGGGGCGCGCACTTCGGCATCGGCTGCGAGAGCGGGAGTACACACCTGATTTCCCTGGCTCATCTCACCTCCAGAATTAGCCTTGCGAATCCAGAATCCCGGGTGCCAACAGTGAAAAAATAGCCCCCATCGCTACGGGATCCCAGCAGGGAGTTGGCGGCAGTGGAGGCGGAAGGGGGGGGGGCCTGCTTCCGCTGCAGGAGCACACAGCTCATTTCCGGCAGCGCCCGGCACCTTGGGCAGCAGCAGCGAGAATCCGGCCGCAGCCAAGACAAACTGATCCTTACCCCTGCCCGATCACTATCCTGCCTGGGGGCTGGGAGTTGGCGGCGGTGTCTGTGAGGGCTTGCACCTCGCCGCCAGCAGCCACAGCACAAATCCCTGCCTGCCCCTAGAGAAACCACTCCCTCCACCTACAATCCTGGCTAAGAAGCCACCCACAAAACCGAGTATATCTCATCTGTGGTAGCATAAAAGTGCATGGACTAGAATTTTGAAACGATGCAGACCTGGAAAATACAACTTGACTCAGCTGCGACACAAGGAGATCAGACTCATTAGAGTGGCCTACAATGCTTAGTTCCAGCGGAGCTTGGAGTGCTGCCATTCTAGTTACTACAGCCACCAAGAGGGACCTCTGAGAGCAGTCCCCGAGACCTACAACACCAAACCACGCCAATCCGCGATGGAGAAGAGCTACTGCTTTTTTTACTTTTTTGGGGGACTTATTGTTTCTTATTATTACCTTTTTTACTTAATTTTTTTTAATTTTTACTCCATAATTTCCTTTCTCCTTTCTCCCTCTATTTTTTTCTTTTTCTTTTTCTTTTTTTCCCTTTCTTGCAATCCAGATATATTCTCCCGTATCTCATCCTTAACTCTCCCCTCAACTGGTCATACACTTTAGACTGTCCTTTGTTGTGTCTGCCCCCCTTTATTTTCTTCTTCTCTTCTGTTCTTCTCATTCCTCTCCATTTTCTTTCCTTCCTTTCCCCCTTTTAATTTGTTTGTTTGTTTGATTTGTCTGTGCGTTTGTGTGCTTCTGTTCCCTCTGTGTTTGTATGTCTGTTTTCCTTCTTAGGGCTACACCAAGAAACAAGCCAAAGTGTGCATGACGGTAAGTTCCAAATATCGCTGAATAGGGAAATAATATATTCAAAGGCACAAGAAGGCAAACTGAGAGACACCATTAAAAGAATATTTCCTGAAAGGACAGGTCCTGGACAGTCAATAAGCCTCTTTTAACAGCGCAATATTAACAGGTGCACAGTGCACAACGAGCTTTTTAAAACTGACAAGGGACAGAAAAGTTGCCAAAATGACAAAATGAAGGAACTCTCCCCTGAAGAACCTCCAGGAAGAAGTCATAGCCACAGAACTGCTCAACACAGACCTAAACAACATCACTGAACAAGAATTTTAAAAACTTGTCATAAAATTAATCGCTGAGGTTGAAAAAAGCATCAAAGAAGCAACTGAGACAATGACTAGGAACTCTGAAAATAGGTGTGACAAGTTAAAAAAGGCTATAATGAGGTGAATAATAAAATGGAGGCAGCCACCTCAAGGATTGATGAGGCAGAGAGAAGAATAGGTGAATTAGAAGATATAGTTATAGCAAAAGAGGAAATTGAAAAAAAGAAAGAAATTTATCCCGGAGCAAGAAAGGAGAATTTGAGACCTAAGTGATACAATCAAACGGAACAACATTGGTATCATAGGTTTTCGAAAGAGGAAGACAGAGAGAAAGATCCTGAAGCAAAATTAGACCAAATTATAACTGAGAATTTCCCAAATCTGAAGAAATAGACATTCAAATTCAAGAGGCACAAAGAACCCCCTTAAGACGTAATTTGAATTGATCTTCAGCACCGCATATCATAGTAAAACTGGCAAAATATAAAGATAAAGAGAGAATTCTAAAAGCAGCTAGGGATAAAAGCGTCTTCACGTACAAAGAGAAACCTATCAGAGTGGTTACAGACCTATCGAATGAAACTTGGCAGGCCAGGAAGGAATGGCAGGAAATCTTCAATGGGATGGACAGAAAAAACACGCAGCCAAGAATCCTTTATCCAGCAAGCCTGTCATTCAAAAGAGAAGGAGAGATAAAGGTGTTCCCAAATTAAAAAAAAAAAATTGAGAGAATTCATGACCACAAAGCCAGCCTGACAAGAAATCCTAAGAGGGACTCTATGAGGGGAATGTTGCAAAGAATACAAGGTGAGAGAGACACTACTATAAACATGAATTCGATGGAGAACACAATGACGCTAAACCCAGATTTTTCAATAATAACACTAAATGTCAATGGACTGAATGCTCCAACCAAACAACACAGGGTAGCAGAATGGATAAAAAAACAAAACTCATCTATTTGCTATCTACAAGAGACTCATTTTAGACCTGAAGGTACCTTCAGGTTGAAAGTAAAGGGATGGAGAAATATCTATCATGCGACTGGAAGCCAAAAGAGGTGGAGTAGCCATACTTTTATCAGACAAACTGGACTTTACAGTAAAGGCAGTAACAAGAGATGAAGAAGGACATTATACAATAATTACAGGGTCTCTCCATCAGGAAGAGCTAACAATTATAAATATCTATGCACCAAATTCAGGAGCGCCCAGATACATAAAACAATGAATCACAGACAGAAATAATCTTATTGATAAGAATGTGCTACTTGCAGGGGGCTTTAATACTCTACTGATAGCAATGGATAGATAAACCAGACAGAAAATCACTAAAGAAACAATGGACCTGAACGACACATTGGAATAGATGGAACTGATAGATATATTTAGAACTCTGCATCCTGAAGTTAGGAAATTCACCTTCTTTATGAGTGCACATGGCACATTCTCCAAGACAGATCACATGCTGGGACATAAAGCAGCCTTCCATAAGTATAAATGAATAGAGATCACACCATGCACACTTTCAGATCACAATGCTATGAAACTTGAAATTAACCACAGGAAAAAGCCCGGAAAACCTCCAAAAATGTGGGGGTTAAAAACCACCCTACGAAAGAATGATTGGGCTAATCAGTCAATTAGAGAAAAAATTTTTAAATATATGGAAACAAGTGAAAATGAAAATACAACAATCCAAAATATGTGGGACGCAGCAAAGGCAGTCCTAAGAGGAAAGTATATTGCAATCCAGGCCTATTTCAACAAACTAGAAAAAGCGCAAATTCAAAGTCTAACAGAGCACCTACTGCAACTAGAAAGGGAAGCAGCAAGAGCACCCCAAACCCAGCAGAAGAAAAGAAATAATAAAGATCAGGGCAGAAATAAACAATATAGAATCCAAAAAAAAGTTGAGCGCATCAATGAAACCAAGAGTTGGTTCTTTGAAAAAATAAACAAAATTGATAAACCTCTAGCCAGGCTCCTCAGAAAGAAAAGAGAGAGCACCCAGATAGACAAAATCATGAATGAAAACGTATCTATTACAACCAATCCCTTAGAAATACAAGCAATCATCAGAGATTACTATAAAAAATTATATGCCAACAAACTGGACAACCTAGAAGAAATGGACAAATTCCTAAATGCACATGCACCGCCAAAATACAAACGAGAAGAGATAGAAAGCATGAATAGACCGATAACCAGTGAAGAAATCGAATCTGTTATCAAAAATCTCCCAACGAATAAGAGCCCAGAGCCAGATGGCTTCCTAGAGGAATTCTACCAGACATTTAAAGCAGAGCTAATACGCATTCTTGTCAAACTATTCCAAAAAATAGAAATAGAAGGAAAACTTCCAAACTCATTCTACGAAGCCAGAGACCCAGCAAAAAAAAAAAAAAAAAAAAAAAAAAAAAAGAGAGAGAGAGAGAGAGAGAACTACAGACCAATATCCTTAATAAATACAGATGCAAAAACACTCAACAATATACTGGTAAATCAAATTCAACAGCATATAAAAAAATTATCCATCATGATCAAGTGGGATTCATTCCTGGGTTACAGGGATCATTCAATATTCGCAAATCCATCAATATGATCCATCACATTAACAAAAGAAAGGATAATAACCATATGATCCTGTCGACAGATGCAGAAAAAGCATTTGAGAAACTACAGCACCTGTTCTTAATAAAAACCCTTGAGAAAGTAAGAATAGAAGGAACTTACCTAAACATTATAAAAGCAGTTTATGAAAAGCCCACAGGTAATATCATCCTCAATGGGGAAAACCTGAGAGCTTTCCCCCTGAGATCAGGAACACGACAGGGGTGTCCACTCTCACCACTGTTGTTTAACATAGTGCTGGAAGTCCTAGCATCAGCAATCAGACAACAAAAGGAAATAAAAGGCATCAGAATTGGCAAGGAAGAAGTCAAACTTTCACTTTTCACAAATGACATGATACTCTACATGGAAAACGCGGCAGACTCCACCAGAAGCCTTCTAGAACGGATCAATGAATTTAGTTAAGTTGCAGGGTACAAAATCAATGTACAGGAATCAGCTGCATTCCTATACACCAATAATGAAGCAGCGGAAAGAGAAATCAAGAAACTGATCCCATTCATGATAGCACGAAAAACCATCAAATACCTAGGAATAAACCTAACCAAGGATGTAAAAAAACTATATGATGAAAACTATAGAAAACTTATGAAAGAGATTGAAGAAGACACCAAGAAATGGAAAAACATTCCCTGTCATGGATCAGAAGAATAAACATTGTGAAAATGTCATTACTACCCAAAGCAATCTACACATTCAATGTAATCCCCATCAAAATTGCACCAACGATCTTCTCAAAGCTAGAACAAACTATCCTCAAATTCGTATGGAACCACAAAAGACCCTGAATAGCCAAAGTCATATTGAAGAAGAAAACCAAAACGGGAGGCATCACAATCCCAGACTTTAGCCTCTACTACAAAGCTGTCATCATCAAGACAGTATGGTAATGGCACAAAACCAGACATATAGACCAATGGAATAGAATAGAGAACCCAGAACTGGGCCCACAAATGTACGGCCAATTAATTTTTGACAAAGCAGGAAAGAGTATGTGATGGAAAAAAGACTGCCTCTTTAGCAGGTGGTGCTGGGAGAACTGGACAGCACCATGCAGAAGAATGAAACTAGACCACTTTCTTACACCATACACAAAAATAAACTCAAAATGGCTGAAGGACCTGAATGTGAGACAGGAAACCATCAAAACCCTTGAGGAGAAAGTAGGAAACAACTTTCTTGACCTCCACCGCAGCAATTTCCTACTCGACACATCCCCAAAGGCAAGGGAAATGAAAGCAAAACTAAATTCTTGGGACCTCATCAAGATCAAAAGCTTCTGCACTGCAAAGGAAACAATCAAGAAAACTAATAGGCAACCGACAGAATGGGAAAATGACATATCAGATAAAGGGCTAGTATCCAAAATCTACAAGGAACTCACCAAACTCTATACACAAAAAACAAATAACCCAGTGAAGAAATGGGCAGAAGACATGAACAGACACTTCTCCAAAGAGGACATCCAGATGGCCTACAGGCACATGAAATGATGCCCAACATCACTCATCATCAGGGAAACACAAATCAAAGCCACACTGAGATACCACCTCATGCCAGTCAAAGTGGCTAAAATGAACAAATCAAGAGACTATAGATGCTGGCGAGGGTGTGGAGAGACAGGCACCCTCCTACACTGTTGGTGGGAATGTAAACTGGTGCAGCTGCTCTGGAAAACAGTGTGGAGACTCCTCCAAAAACTGTCAGTAGAATTCCCTTAAGACCCAGCAATAGCACTGCTGGGGATTTACCCAAAGGATAAAGAAGTGCTGATGCATAGGAGCACGTGTACCCCAATGTTCATAGCGGCACTATCTACAATAGCCAAATCATGGAAAGAGCCTAAATATCCATCACCTGATGAAAGGATCAAGAAGATGTGGTATATATACACAATGGAGTATTACATGGCAATGAGAAAGATTGAAATCTGGCCGTTGTAGGAAAGTGGATGGACCTTGAGGGTGTCATGCTAAGCGAAATAAGTCAGGTGGAGAAGGATAGATACCGTATGTGTGCACTCATAGGTCTAACAGGAGAACAGGAGAAACCTAATGGAGGACCAGGGGGAGGGGAAGAGCGAAAGAGAGTTGGGGAGAGAGAGGGACGCAAAATTTGAGAGACTATTGAATACTGAAAATGAACTGAGGGTTGAAGGGGAAGGGGGAGGAGGGAAAAGAGGTGGTTGTGTTGGGGGGGGGAATTGTGGCGAAGATGACTGGGTGTTGTATGGAAACCAATTTGACAATAAACTAAAAATAAGAAAAAGAACTAGGAGAACTAAAACTTGTAGTTAAACATAAAACTGCAAAAATCAACGTATTTCATGCATAAAAACAAATTAAAGATAAAAAGGAAGAAGGGGAACCTTGGTGGTTCAGCCGGTTGAGTGTCCTACTTCTGTTCAGGTCATGATCTCACGGTTCGTGAGTTTAAGCCCCACATTGGGATCTGTGCTGACTGCTAGCTCAGAGCCTGGGTCTGTTTCAGATTCTGTGTCTCCCTCTCTCTGCCCCCCCTCCCCCACTCACACTCTATCTTTCTCTGTCTCTCAAAAACAAAAAAATGTTTTTAAATGTTTTAAAAACAAAAAGATAAAAAAGAAGAAAACATACATATAAGAGCAAACAAAAAGAACAAATACCAAAGAGGTGAATTGGACTTAAGCAGTGTGCAAGAACAGGGGGTGCCTGGTTGCCTCACTGGGAGGAACGTGCACCTCTTGGTCTCTGTGTCATGAGTTCAAGCCCCACGGTAGGCGTAGAGGTTACTTAAATCAATAAAAAGTTTTTAAAAAAAGGAAAGAAGGGCACCTGGGTGGCTCAGTTGTTAGAGCATCTGACTTCAGCATATGTCATGATCTTGCAGTTCGTGGGTTCGAGCCCCACATCAGGCTCTGGCTGACAGCACGGAGCCTGGAGCCTGCTTCTAATTCTGTGTCTCCCTCTCTCTCTGCCCCTCCCCTGTTCGTGCTCTGTCTGTCTCTCTCTCAAAAATAAATAGACATTTAACAAAATTTTTATAAAAAACAAATATACAAGACATTTTGAAGAGAGACATTTAAGGGGTACTGAGGGGCATCAAAGAAAATGTGAACCCACCCTGGCTAGCAGGACTTGGTATGGTAAATTGATCAGTTGGGTTCTCCATTCATGTTACAGGGACCCTTTGACCTTATGGGAAATTGTTCTCCAAGGCAGCTCCCTTGAAGCCGTACAAAGGCCTGGCTGACCAACATTCCTCCACAACTTAGGGCCCTTTGGCAGTGCTGAGTTCCTGTCCACCATCCTCAGGAGGACACACAGCACCGCCTCACCTCCAAATCCTGAAAATCCCTGCCACTCAGAAATCTGTTGTGATGCCCAAAAGGTTCTACACACCTGTGTGTGCCTGTGAAAATGTTCCTCTCACTGGAAGGTCAAGCTGACCATTAACAGCTGATTCTGAGTTGTCTTCACAGCTCCTGAAATCAAGGGGGTGCCCAAGGTAGTGGGGTAGGGCAGAGGGTCAAGGACAGTGGGTTTGTGTTCATGTCTGAGCTCACTCACACACCATAGAGGTTTTCCTCTAGCCAGAAGGGTGGTACTCCCAACTTTCCAGGATCTCCTTTCTTCGTGCCTGAAATGGAAAAATGAACTAAAGTGGCTTTGTGATCTCTCTCAGCTCTTTGAACACAGAATTCTTTGGCACTATCTCCTTTGTATTAGGGACTGCATCATGTCCTTCCCAAATTCCTATATTGAAGTCCCAAACCCCAGGACCTCAGAATGTGGCCATATTTAGAGACAGGGTCTTTGAATAGGTAATTGCAGCTAAATTACGTCACTTAGATCGTCTCTGATCCAATATGCCTGGTGTCCTTCTAAGAAGAGGAGATTAGGACATGGATGCACAAAGAAGGAAGGGCATGTGAGGACAAAATGGGCATCAACAAGCCAAGGAGAGAGGCCTCAGGAGAAACTAGCTCTTCCCACACCTTGATCTCAGATGTCCAGTCTCCAGAAGTGTGAAGAGACAAACGTCTGTGGTTTAAGCCACCCAGTCCGTGGTATTTTGTTATGGCAGCCTTACAAGAGTAACACACTCAGCTGTTCGTGCGTTTTCCCTATATGGGGGAGCAGGGTAGGAAGGGGTAGTACTGGCACTTTAAGAGGAATAATACATCTTGAGGCAGAACCTGGTTCTCATGCACTAAATGTAAATCAGTCTCTCAGCCTTGCTGACTGTGGGAAACACTCGCCCACTCAAGGCTCCCCTCCGGGTCCTCGTTTGGATTTGTGTGGACCACACACGAGGCAAGGCTGGACTGATTTGGCAGTAAAGATACAAAGGAGCCATGTTCAGGTTCATGTATCTGATCGTTTACATACCAAAAAGAAAAGCACCCCAAAGTGCTAGCTCCCCAGGCTCTCATCCCACACACCAAAATGAGAATATTCCAGCAAAAGTAGCAAGGGGTGGTTGCGTGCCTCATAGTAGAAGGTCCCACCCCAAGCTGCAGCTAGGCAGTTGTATATTCTGCAGCTCCAATCAGGACAGGGCAGGGCAGAAAGCCCCACATCTCATTAAAACCCAGGAGGTCCTGAGAAGCTGCCTTTTTGGGGAGACAGGGAGGTTAAGTGGGAGATGGCCTCATTAACAGCTTTTCACAGTCTTACTGCAGTCTTCTGTTCTAGAATGATCACAAGGCTTGCTGCCAAGACTTAGATGAGCTATGGTTCAAGCCTGTTATGGATTGAATGCTCGTGTCCCCCCAGAGGAACATGTTGAAGCTCTAACCCCCAGTGTGAGGGTATTAGGAGGTGGGGCCTTGGGCTATAACGAGTGTCAGATGAGGTCACCATCTGATGAGGAATTAGTGTCCTCATCAGAACAGGAAGAGAGAGTGATCTTTCTCTGTCTCATGAGCACAAAGAAGAGGTCATGAGGTCACAGTGCAAGTTGGGGGCCACTCAGCAGTGACACCAGAATGAAGCCTACCTCAACGGCCTCCTGGTCTCGGAAGTCTGGGCTCCAGAGTCGTCATACGCGGTTTCTGTGGTTGGAGCCGCCCATGCTGATGGCTCACGGCAGCCCAGGTTCACATATTCAGAGCTCTGCGTGTCTGGCGTACGTCTCCAGGGCACCAGGGGAGAATCTTGCACCTTCAATCCCCTCCATCAGGCATCTCTCCATCTTTCACCTCCGTGAATCAAACACACTGTTGGTGGCACAACTCAGATTGGTTAGCCCTTGGGCACCCACTTTTCTGGAACGCCCCGGCAGGGAAGACTGTCTTGTACTCCCTGGTTTCTCCAGATTCCTTTATTCTTAACTATTAAGGCGTATTTGCAGTCCACTTCACACACACCGTCCAGCCCACCTGCCTCCCTCGGGAGTCAGCAGCAAGGTTTGCAAATATAAGTCCACAGCCAGTATCTGTTGGACTGTATGCCTTCGTGTGAAAGGGTGCAGTCTGGGGGCACCTGGCTAGCTCAGTGTGAAGAGCAAATTGGTGCCCCAGTGACTCAACTTGGACACTGTCTACCTGGAGTTAGTGTCAAATCTCACCAGTTAAGGGCTCGGTACCACAAGACGGCCCCGCATCAGACACCAATCTCAAGTTCAGATTCTCACTGGTCTTTCTCATTGACAGGCTACTGTAGATTCAAGGGTTTCCATGCCCACTCCTCACCTCAGGTTCAAAAATTTTCTAGAATGACTCACAGAATCCAGAAAAGCACTTTACTAGTTTATTATAAAGGATAGAGCTCGGTATCATACAAATGGAAGGCACACATAGACAAGGTATTCAGGGCTGGCGTGTGGGCACACCACCCTCCCAGCACCCCGTGCATGTTCTCCTACCTGAGAGTTCTCTGAACCCCCTCCCTTGGGGTATTTATGGAGGTCCCATTACATATGCACAAATGATTATATCGCTGGACACTGGCGATTGAACTCAATCTCCAGTGCTTCTCCCCTCCAGGGAGGTCAGAGGGTGGGGCTCAAAGTGCCAGGGGTCTAATCAGGTTCCAGCCCCCAGCCCAGGACAAGTCAGGAGCCCCCCCCCCCAGTCAGCTCATTAGCATAACCTCAGGTGAGGTTAAAAAGGAGCTTATTGTGAATAACAAAAGAAGTTCCTCTTATTCATCTCACTCAGTAAATTCCAAGGGTTTTAGAAATGCTGTGTCAGGAACCAGGGACAGACTGTCAGGCCATCCTGTCTGGCATGCACTGTTAGTCACCAAGCGTCCATTCTTCTTAGGAGGAAACTGAAGCTTCCATGATGACCACAGACAGCCTGCGCTACAATGCCTGCTCTGTGGAAGTGCTGGTGCTGTGCGTCTGGCAGACCACATTCTAACGTGCCTGCACAATCACACCCACACTGTGTATAAGGCGCTGTTCCGTAATCTACAAGTATTGTGCACCACTGTAGGTATTGCGTGATTCTCACAGTTGACAATGAGGGAGTCATGCTTCAGAGAAGCTAAATAACACAAGAGATCACCCCCCCCTCCCGGGGGATGACCGCTGAGCTGCTAATCTACGGCTGTGCAGCCCTAAATCCTTTGCTCTCCACACTCCATAAACCACTCTTCTCTGAGGCCCAATGCAGACTGGGAATTTGTCTCAAAGCTTAGTCACCTCATTTCCCAGCACCTCCAGAATCTTCCTTTCTTTTACAATATTCTCTCTCTACTATGTTTGAAATATTTATCCCCAGGGCACCAGGGTCTGAGGTCAGGACCCCCGTGTGGGGGCCCCAGGGTCTGAGGTCAGGATCCCCGTGTGGGGGCACCGGGGTGTGAGGTCAGGCCCCAGTGTGGGGGCACCGGGGTCTGAGTCAGGATCCAATGGGGGGGCCCCAGAGTCTGAGGTCAGGACCCCCGTGTGGGGGCGCCAGGGTCTGAGGTCAGGACCCCAGTGTGGGGGCACCTGGGTCTGAGGTAAGGATCCCACTGTGGGGGCGCCGGGGTCTGAGGTCAGGATCCCAGGGTGGGGGCGCCAGGGTCTCAAGTCAGGATCCCAGTGTGGGGGCCCCAGGGTCTGAGGTCAGGATCCCAGTGTGGGGGCACTGGGGTCTCAGGTCACGACCCCAGTGTGAGGCCCCAGGGTCTGAGGTCAGGACCCCAGTGTGGGGGCACCGGGGTGTGAGGTCAGGACCCCAGTGTGGGGGCACTGGGGTCTGAGGTCAAGGTCCAGTGTGGGGGCGCAGGGGCGGCTCAGTGGGTTAAGCTTCTAACTCCTGAATCCAGCTCAGGTCATTATCTTACGTTTTGTCGGATGGAGCCCTGCACTGGGCTCTGTACTGATAGCATGGAACCTGCTTGGGAATCTCCCTCCCTCTCTCTGTTCTCGCCTGGTCTTTTTCTCAAAATAAATAAACAAAAACATTAAAAAATACTTTTAAAATCTTTCATGCAGATAATACACACACACAAAGCCAACTACAAAAGTACTGGAAATCTGTATGCCTTAATCACAGCTCAGTCCCCAGGGCTGTGAACAGAGCCATTCTCAGTAAAAGGTATGGCCCAAAGTATCTGAATGTAAATCAAGTTAGGTCTAGAAAAAACAACAACAGTATGATGAGGGAATATTTACGTGTGTGTGTGTGTGTGTGTGTGTTATAAGGCGACACATTTGTACTAAAGTTCTGGGTTTATTTTCTTCTGGCAATGTTGTCACAACCAACTCTAAACAAAAACCATGAAACTGCCCAAAGTCAGTGAGACTGAGGCCACCCATCCTGGCCTACTTCAGGAACTCTTCCACAAGGGCTTTTCAGTCTGAAATTCAATGTAAGAAAGAAGACAGAAGGAGGAGAGGAGATAAGATGAGGGCTGAGTGGGGGTTGGGAGGAGGGGAGGAGAAGGGAGATGACGATGGAGGCAGAGAGAGAAAAAGAAAAGAGGGGAAGACCCTCTTCATTTCTCAGCCCCTGCAAACAAAGGCCCACTGAGGGTCCCTGCAAACCCTCTGAGACAGGGGGTCTAAAGTGGCCCATGAAATCTGCTTTCTGCTCCTTTTCCCACTTCTGTTCTTCCTGGAACATGCACCTCCACGATACACATGCCTCATAGAACAAATAACTTCGTCCTCCTTGTAAGGAACAAAGATTAATGATTTCTTTAGCCTCTCAGCACAGTAGATAATATCTCAGGACGGACCAGGGGAAATACCCAGAGGAAAGCATCCTATGTGCATTCCAGACCACAGGCGCTAGACATGTGGAGCCAAGGTCCCCCGGCTTCAAAGAATAGTGGACTTATGAGGGACAGCTGGACACGTGTCCTTGTTCTAACCAGCTCCTGAATGCCTGAGAGGGCCTATGCCAGACCACGATCCTCAGCAAAAACCCTAGACCCGCAAGCAAAGACAAGACATTCTCCTTTTCTCTCTGAGCCCCCCACTGGGTCTGTTCCTGCACGCTCTGTGTACCTTCCATAAACTCTGCTCTCACCTCCTCCTGGCTCCTGTTGCTTTTCTATCCTGCAGAGCGAGGGACCCTCCTGGCTGGTCCTGCAGGTCCCCCTCTGGGCCCTCCACAGGCCTGCCTGCATCTCTCTCACGGGCACGCAGAAAAGTCAACATGTTTCCAAAAGAGGTTCTAGGAAAGATGCCTTGGACTTGCTCAGCTGACATCAATCCTGTGCCTTTTAAGTCAGAAAAAGTGGGGGGAGGAAGAGGAAGGAGAATGGAAGAGGAGGGGGTGAGAGAGAGGGAGGGAAGGGAGGGGGAGGCACTGGTCGGGGCCTGGGTCCCAGGGCGCTGCAGCCGGGTGGACCCGCGTGGACACGGGGTGTAGTCTGCACCTGGGACCCTGGCTCAGGGACTGTGACGCCGGCCAGTTGCTGTGGCCATTCCAATTGAGAGGCTGGGTCAGCACCGACGAGGAGGCTCAAGGGCCCGGGTCGGCGCCGCGGAGGGGGCCCGAGGGGCCGGTCAGCTCTGGAAGGCAGGGCCCTTCCCCACGTCATTTTCCAGCTCCAGGGCTGGAAGAACGCAGCGCGGTGCAGCGGTGGCTAATTCCGCCCGGCTGAGCTGGGGCGCGCGGGACTCTGCGCGGGAAGCCGTCGCCGCGCGTGGTGCTCGTGAATGAATGAGAGCGCGCGGGCCCGTGGCTCTAGCCGGGCCGCCCTTTCTCCCACTGCGCATGCCGCTGCCGGTCGGGCCGTGGACGCGCCGAGTCGCCCGCTTCTCTGCGGCCTTTCGCGCCGCGCGGGGCGGGGCTGTGGCCGGAGCTGCCCCCGGGCCCGCTCGGGCCGGACTGCGTGCAAGCCCATCCCTGGCCACAGGCGGCGCTCCCGGGCCCTCCCCTGGGGGCAGCGCGCGCAGAAGCCTCGGGTTTTCCTTTACGAAGTGTTTTGCAGTCTCGCAGCGAGTCCCTGTAAGTTTAGAAGAGGGCAGCGCCGCTCGCGAGCACGAAGAGCGGCCGTGGGCGCGGCCCGAGTTACAGCCCGCCCCACCGCCGTGCGTGCCGCGTGGCGTCTGCCGCCGCTGCTCCCAGAGCGGGGCCGCCGCGTCCCCCTCCCGGGTCCCGGGAGGAGCCTCGGAGGGGCGCCGCGTCCCCCTCCATGGTCCCGGGAGGAACTTCTGGCGGAGGATGATGCTTCCGGGTTCACAGGCGTCAGGAATCAGCATTTCCATCACACGCCATTCTGGTATCTCAAAAACAAAAACAATAAAAGTCAGGGTCTCATGTTCACTGCCTTACACACTTTTTTTTTTCTTTAAAGATTCTGGTGTGGTTTTTTTTTTAAACTTTATTTATTTTGAGAGAGTATACAAGTACAGGAGGGGCAGAGAGAGAGAGAGAGAGAGAATCTCCCCCACTGTCAGCACTGAGCCGGTGAGGGGCTCAAACTCACAAACCTATGAGATGGTGACCTTAGCTAAAGTCAGACACTTAAGGGACTGAGCCCTCCAGGGGCCCCCTTTCCATGCTTTTTTAAATGGAAAGCAAAGAAACACATTTTACATTGTATTTGTGTGTGTGCATAAAACAAGAACACATTTCACAGAATACCCTGACCCAGCTCCATCGTCAGCACTATGTCACTTGTCCTAAAAGTTGAAACACACAACGAAATTCCTTACATTTTCTTCCCTCCTCAGTCGGCCTTCTTTTTTTTTTATGTTTATTAAGTTTTCATTTTAATTCCAGAATAATTAACATATGGTGTTATAGTAGTTATGGAGTACAATATTTCAAAAATTCTAGACGTTAATTGGTGTTCATCATAAGTACCATGCTCTTTAGTCCTAACCACCCTCCTCCATGCTGGTAACTATTAGTTTGTTTTCTTTCTTTCTTTTTTTTCAATAGTTTATTGTCAAGTTGGTTTCCATATAACACCCAGTGCTCTTCCCCACAAGGGCCCTCCTCCATAACTACCACCTCCCTTCCCCCTCCCCCTCTCCCTTCATCCCTCCTTTCGTTTACAGTATTCAATGGTCGGGCTTCTTTTTGTGGTTCTGAAAAAAGCCCAGACTCCTCTAACTCCTCTTTCAAATGTATATTTGGATTGCCTTTTTAATGCATATTCCACCTTAACTGTGGTTGCTTGAGGTTGGTTTCAAACCGGGTACTTCAATAGCTTTTCCAAAGTGGTTTTCCTTTTGAGGACTTCCCTGGCTGGGCAGGGGATCCCCAAACTATTTCTGACGGGGGTGGGGGCATCTCCTTTTCTTCTCTGAAAGCAGCATGAAATTGGGGGGATAAGAACCTTGGTGAAGTGACCAGTGATTTGTGGCCGGTGGGCGCTCCCCTCATTCTTCCTTCTTGCAGAGTTTGAGAAAACAAAAACCCTATTTCAGAAATACCATAGTCTTATTTGCAAAACTTGGGCAATGACTCTAATCTTAACTAGTTTTTCAATTACGAAATATGTGTATAAGAGTAACACTGGTGTTACCCGCTACATTAAGCCATGCACAACCCGTAGGGGAAAACATCAGTCTAAGACCAGTTGGGAGGATTTGTGGCGAGACTCCGTGTTTACAGAAAGGCTCCTTGGCATTCAGCGGGCCAACGTCAGCTCCCCCTCCAAAAGCCACGGATCCTTCCAAAAGTACCCCAGGAAGAATGATGAGTCCAAAAAGTCTTAGTATGGGGTTTGGAGGCCTTTCTGAAGAGGACGGAGAGGGAAAGCCGCATTGCCCCCAGATCTAAGGAGCCCAGTGAGGAGTTGAAGTTAAAGAAGAAGGATGTTTATACCCTCTGGCGGTGGTTCTCCATTCGCGAGTTTGTAGCTTTTCACTCGAGAGCGTGCTGCACCTGCGGGCGCGCACCTGCCTCGGGCACCTGCACCCGCTGGGCGCGCACCTGCAAGTACTGGGCGCGCACCTGCCGCGCGCACCAGCCCGCGCGCTTCCGCGCCACTCGCTCTGGCTTTTACTACTTTAATTCATTGTCAACCATACGTGGGAACAATCGAGACGCGGGGCACTCCAGCTTCCTTTTCTTTCTTTTTTTTTTTTTTTAATTTTTTAATGGTTTTTATTTATTTTTGAGAGACAGAGAGAGACAGCGCGAGCAGGGGAGGGTCAGAGAGAGAGGGAGACACAGAATCTGAAACAGGCTCCAGGCTCTAAGCTAGCTGTCAGCACAGAGCCCGACGTGAGGCTCGAACCCACAAACTGTAAGATCATGACCTGAGCCGAAGCCGGACACTTAACCGACTGAGCCACCCAGGCGCCCCTCCAGCTTCCTTTTCAAAGGACATGTCCTGGGACAATTATTCGCGGTTAACATTTATTTAAACAACCTTCCGCCCTAGAAATGGAAGGACTGAAAATCTGTTTCATTCGTGTTTCAACCCGGCCCCAAGATCTGGATACAAACACCGGCTCCCGCAGCCTCTCCAGAGGAGACACAGAATCCAAAGCAGGCTCCAGGCTCTGAGCTGTCAGCACAGAACCCGATCGGGGGTTAGAACCCAGAAACTGCGAGATCATGACCTGAGATGGAATCGGATGCTTAACCAACTGAGCCACCCAGGTGCCCTTTTAAGACTTTATTTTTAAGTAATCTCTACAACCAACGTGGGGCTTGAGCATACAGGCTCGAGATGCAGTCACATGCTGTACCGACTGAGCCAGGCAGGCAGGCACCACACATGGCCTACGTGTGGGGGTCACTCCAGTTCAGTATAACTCTGTCCGAACCTGATCACATCCTTGAAAACCCTATTTCCAAATAAGGTCACATTCACAGGAATCAAGGGTTACAACTGAAGCAAGTCTTGCTGGGGGACACATTTCCACCCGTTCTGCTCTTAGTTTCACCCCTATCTGCAGAGGAAACGCACTGAGCTTGAGGGAACGGGGTAGAGAGAGGCTGGCAACGTGGAGAGGCCAGTAGCTAGAGTATCAGGAAATTCCTGAAATACTTGCAGTAACTCAGAATATTCATGTCTGGAGCAAAAACACTTGCACGGATCCAGGTGTTTAACAGCTGGAAAGTGAGCTGGTACCCGCTGCGTGTCAAACGTGGAAACGGCCAAAAGGCTCCATGCAGCTCATGCCAGAGGATGAGTCAGAAGGACCTATTCAGGGGAACCTGGGCAGCTCAGCGGGGGGAGGTGTCCATATCCTGGTTTTGGCTCAGGGCATGATGTCAGGGTTCATAGGATCAAGCCCCGTGTGGGGCTCGGTGCTGACAGTGTGGAGCCTTCTCGGGATTCTCTGTCTGTCCCTTAAAATAAATAAATAGCTTTTCAGTCTGTCTGTCTGTGGCCTGGAGAATATAAAATAAGGTGTGGTTGGTCCCCGTGAGGTCAGAGTAGAATCAGAGATCTTGCACAGAGAAACTTATCTATGCCTCCCAGCATTTAAGTAATTACAGGTCAAAGGGGCAGATACTGGACTTCAGTGTTCCTAGAACTGAGATAAAATTCTCAAGGCAAGGACACCAGGGTCACAGGACTTAAACCACACCCCAGGGTTCAGGCTGGACAAAGACGGAGGGCACAGGATGGGGTCTGTGCTCTGACGGGCTCAGGACACACATGTGACGGGACGCATCAGGACGTGGGACCCAGCGTCCAGCGAGCCCTCCTTTCCTGCAGGACAGATTCCAAATGCTTTATGTGGTATTTACGGTTCCTGCTTCCTCGGCCCCAGGGAGCTTGGTGACAAAATGCCTAGCAGATGCCAAATATAACCTGTGTAATGTCTCTTTTCCTCTCTCTCTCTCTCTCACACACACACACACAGGAATGTGGGCTCCTTGACCAGTTTCCTCTCCCTGGGCCTCAGTGGCCATCTAGACTTGACCACACTCATTTGAGCAGGGAAAGTCAGAAAGCACAAACACACATAAATGGAACATCCAGGGGCGACTGGGTGGCTCAGCCTGTGGAGCGTCTGGCTTTGCTCAGGTTGTGATCTCGTAGTTCGTGGGTTCAAGCCCCGCGTAGGGCTGGCTCTGTGCTGACAGCTCAGAACCTAGAGCCTGCTTCAGATTCTGTGTCTCCCTTGCTCTCTGCCCCTCCCCCACTCACTCTATCTCTCAAAAATGCACATTAAAATTTTTTTTTTAATGTAGTGGACAGGCAAGGAAGACAGACACACCAGACCGGCTGTGTGTCATCAGGAAGCAGACGCACAGGTCCTTGAGGTCTTCCAGACACACCTGTCCCGGTGTGACTTACTTCCTTACCCAGGATGCCCCACATCCACTTGCTATACTTACCTGTGACTCTACCGGCGGGCAGTCCTCTCCTCCTGACAGCCCAGGACCTGCAGTCACCCCCACTCTGTGCCCACCTCTTAGTGGCATCCACACTGCAGTATCCCCAACACCCTCCTCCTCCTCCCTTCTGCTGGAACCAAACCTTACAAGACTTTTCTCTTGTTATGCCCAGATTTTAATATCGCCCCCAAAAACCAGAGATCGCCAGGGAGACCGAGTCACACATGCAAAAGCAAAGGGCTTTATTAGGGGCTTAGGCTTGCCCGGGCCTAAACTCGGGCTCACAGACTTTACCAGCGTGGTGGATCCAAGCTGAGCGCCCCGAACAAAGGGGGGGGGTGGGCCTTTATGGGTTTGGGAAGGGGGAGTTACAGGAAATTGTGACACAGGTACAGGGGTCCAATCATTATAGCATACCATTATTGGCAGTAACTTTAACCAATTACAGAGTGGACCCGGACCCTCACGTGGGGCGTAGCTTCTATCTCTAGGCCCGCCCTTAGAAATGTTAAGGGTGTTAACTGGCCTTTCCTGATTGGGTGTTACAAGGGTGGTCCCTCCTGCCTTGGGCAACGTGTGCCCTTCTATTGTCTAACGATTAGGGTCAGTTTGGTTCAGACCTGCGTCCTTACACTCTTCCCCTTTTGACTCACTCTAGCCTCCAGTTCGTATCTTCCCTCAAGGCGCCAGCACAGAAACCTAGCTGTTTCAGCTGATCTGAACGTGTCCAGCTACAGGTGGCTCCTGGTGCCCGGCTGTGTCTGCATTAGCACCCGTGGCTCACCAACAGCTCTCAAAAGCTAAAGTTCCAGGTCTGTGTCGTTTTTGTTTGTTCTTTTTTTTTTAGTTTGTTTTTTATGTTTATTCATTTTTGAGAGACAAAACATGAGCAGGGAAGGGACAGAGAGAGAGAGGGAGACAGAATCCAAAGCAGACTCCAGGCTCTGAGCTGTCAGCACAGAGCCTGATGTGGGGCTCAAGCTCAGGAACCCAGAGATCAGGACCTGAGGCGCCCAGGCACCCCTTGGCAGTCCTGTGTCTAACAAGTTCCCAGGGAATGCAGATGGGCAGGTAGGACCCAGGCGAGACAGCACACCCCCGTATTTGTTATAGGTTCACAAGCATGACCCGCACCCCAAGAGAAGACATAGCTGTTGCCTTGCTTCTTCTTTTTTCAATGTTTATTTCTTTGGGGTGCAGGGGGCAGAGAGAGAGAGAGAGACAGAGACTCCCCAGCCCCAGCAGGCTCCAAGCTTAATCTCAGGGACTGTAAGATCATGACCTGAGGTGAACTTAACTGGCTGAGCCCCCAGGTGCCCCGAATTGCTGTCTCGTGTGCAGACTCCGGGTTTTAGGAGGGCTGTCTACATCACACTTCACTGTGTACCGTTTGTCAGGTCTTCTGCTCTGTCCCATTCACCATCCCAGTCTGCAAAACAGGCGTGAAACACCATCACCTCCCTGCTCCTGGGCTCCACATCCCCCTCCTCCTTCCTGTCAGCCCAGTTCTCCAGAGAAACAGACCAACAGCATGTGCCTTGGGGTGGGGGGTGGGGAGGACGAAGACAGACTGATGTAGGACACGTACGCAGAGAGAGAGGTATTTAGGGCATGTACGTATACAGATATTATAATTTTAGAGAGAACACGTGAGCGCATATGGGAAAGAGTGGTAGAGGGAAAGGGAAAAGTGAGAGATTCCCAAGCAGGCTCCACACCCAGCAGGGGCCCTGGAATCCTGACCTGGGCTGAAATCAAGAGTGGGCAGCCCAAAGGACGAGCCACCCAGGGGCCCCAGGGCGGAGAGAGAGATTTAACATATGTATGTCCAGATACTTAGCATATGTATGCCAGTAGACAGGTAGCTAGGGTAAGTGTATAGATTGACACATTTAGAGATAAATTTAGACTGGAGGCTGGACGAGGCCCAGACACCTTATGGAGGGTGGCTAACGAGCTTTATTCAAAGTTTCCTGATTTCAAGGTTAAGCTCATCTAGAAATACCTTCACAGCCAGTGTAAACCAATGCCTGACCAAAATCTGGGCACCTTGGCCCAGCCAAGCCCACACATAAGATACACCACACACCCTGCTTCTCTTCTGACTGGACAGTGTCCACCATGGACTCCCGGAGGGCCACATGTCTGCACCCTGTCATCAGAGGCCACCTTCCTACCGTCCTCCCTGCAAGGCTCCCCCGGGCCCTGGGCCCCACCTCCCTCCTGGCTGCTGGACCTTGTTGCTGCCCAGTCCCAGGTCAGTGTGAAGTCCTCATGGGGGGTGGTCTGCCAGCAGCAGTCACCCCTACTCAGGATCCCCCAGTCGTGTGGGGGTTCCAGAGCTCCACACAGGCGATTTCCCTCCACTGCAGGGCAGCTGCTCCAGCTCCTCCCCCTCCCGTTCCTTCTCCCCCTCCGCCTCCTCCTTTTCTTT
>PJEM01015493.1:0-17159 GCA_004023845.1 Helogale parvula
TGCCTGGCCTATGCCCCCATCTCTATATTGTGTGAACTGAGCATCCCGGGTCCCACCTGGTCCCTTCCCACAGTCTCCCCACTCGGAAGGCTTCCCTGGCCCTTGGAGAAACCCCGCTTCTGGGGGTGACAGGGACTCTTGAGATACGGTTCACGGACGGGCCCCTCTTTCCTTCTAGAAGTCCTTCTGTTTTAATTTGTTTTTATCCCAGCAACCCATTCTCCAGCTGTCCAGCACCAGCTGGGCATCCCACCATTAGTTTTTTTTTTTTTTAACGTTTTATTTTTTTGAGAGACAGAGAGAGACAGAGCATGAGCGGGGGAGGGGCAGAGAGAGAGGGAAACACAGAATCCAATGCTGTCAGCACAGATCCCAACACGAAGCTCGAACTCATGAACTGTGAGATCATGACCCGAGCCACCCGGGCACCCCGTCCACCATTCAATTTCTGACTCTACCCGGAGTTAATGTAGACCCACAGGCGAAGCGCTCCGTCCAAGACTGCTTCACTCGGGACAGCAGCTGCAAGCAGAGTTCCCAGGTCACCCACACACGTGCCGACTGCAAATGTGGGGGTTCCTCTGGTCACCGTCAGTTTTGTCACTTCTCCAGAACAGCCCTGAGCTCAGCCAAGCGCTCTATCCTATTAGAAGTGACGGGAGGGACAGCCAGACGGCGAGGCACCAAAGAAGGTCTATAAGACTCCCGCGTGCAGGAGCCTCTGTCCCTGTGGGGTCGGCGTCTGCAAATGCCACCAACTCCGACGCCCCCCCAAGGCTCCCTGTTCTAGCGTTGTCCTCACCTGCCTAAGCAGGGCCAATTACAGCCTAGGCCTCCGGCACCTGAGCTCAGTCCCCACACCCCTGCCCATCCCCGAAGGTTGGGGTTGGGTTGGAAGATCCAACCGTCTAGGCTCGGGTACCTCATCTAGGCTCGAGTACCTTGTTAGCAAAGGTGTGAAGAAAAGGGGCTCGTTATAAATAACAAAAAACACCCCCTTCTCCCAGGAAATACCAAAGGCTGTAAGAGCCTCGCAGGGAACAGGGACAAGGCACAGATCAAATGTGTTTCATCATATCCCACACCTTGCTCCCCCTGGGTTCTCTCTGCCAGCGGCCCCGGGGAAGACCCTGCCCACCCACCTCCAGCACCTCCCCTCCCAGGCACCTGCATCTGAGTAACTGTGAGGACAAAGAGGCCCTGACGTCCCTGAAGCACGTCCGGTTCAACAGCTCCAAGAACCCATGCTCGCCCCAGCCTGCCCCTCCCAGCGTCCCCCCTGCTTCAATAATGGCCAAAGGCCAGGACCTCACTGCTCTCACCCAGGCTGTGGCAAATCTGGCCAGTCCCCCTCCACAGGGCCCCAGCCTGCTCCTGAGTATGTGCCCCACACAGCAACTTCCACAGCATGGCGCAAAAGGAGGATAAAAAGTAACTCCCCAGAGTGGAGAAATCTGACAAATACTAACTCGGCCCGGTGACCATGGTCAATACTGACTACCAAAACCACCTTGCTCCAGGCACCCTCGAAAGGATGTGATGAGGGCATCACGCCTGTGATCCTCCTCCCCAGAACACACAACCCCAGTATAGCCATGAAAAAGTCCCAAACACGGGGCGCCTGGGTGGCTCCGTCGGTCAAGCGTCCGACTTTGGCTTAGGTCATGATCTCACGGTTTGTGGGTTCACCCCCCCAACGTCGGATTCTGTGCCGACAGCTCAGAGCCTGGAGTTGCTTCTGATTCTGCTTCTCCCTCTCTCTCTGCCCCTCCCCTGTACGCACTCTCTCTCTCAAAAATAAACAAACATTAGCAAAAAGAAAAAAGAAAAAAAAATTTTTAAATGTTCCAAACAAATCCCAATAGAGAGGCATTCTACACTGGATCAAAACAGTCCTCCAAACTGTCAAGGAAAGCCTGAGCGATGTGTCACAGCCCAGACTATAAAGAGAGATACCAGCTACGTGCGACAGAATAAGATCCCGGTTAAGATCTCCTGGGTAAGATCCTGGGACAGAGACAGACATCGGCGTAAAAGATGTGTAAATAAAGAAGTCAAGGAGACACCGCCAACAAATAGAACAGTATGTGCAGAATAAAGAGTACGTAAATCACAAAATAAAAATCAGAATAAAGTATGGAACACAATAAAAGAAATGTGAACACAGTATGGACCTCAGTTAATAATAATGTGCCAATGTTGGTTTACTAATGATGACAACGACCTATACTGATACAGGAGGTTAATGACGGGAAAATGGCTCCAGAGAAGGCCCGCTGGGCGAGTGCCATTTCACAGGGTCCAGGCCGGTCCTGGGTCTCACAGGCTCTGGATTCCCTGCGGGTCGGTCCGGCAGCAACCCGGAGGTCTGAGCCGGCTCAGTCCCTCCCTGTGTAACACAGAACAGGGCCAACCGCAAGAAGCATCCATCCGTGGTCCCCGAAGAATACAACCACAGAACAAACTCCGCTAACTTTTCAACCATAAACACGTGAAACGTGAAGCGGCCGATTTTCGTTACCATCCTACACAGGGAAAACTCTCAGGGCAGAAGGTGAAGACTAAGGCTGACTGGGCAGAGACATTCACCGTCCGACCCTGCTGCCCAAGGCCCTCCCCCGGCTCCAAAGCTCTAAGCAGCCAACCAGCCTTGTTAAAGGTTACAAGAATCCTGTTTCTTGGGAGCGCCTCTGTGGATTGCACCGTACCTTGGAACATACTTCACTTGAGCGACTAACGTTTGCAGGGCAAGCCCCAATCTTACAAATAAAGGACACACTCAGGTCAATGTCAAAGGGAGAGTCAGAAAGGAAGGGTTGGCTACTGACATGTGGACCCGAGAGCTCCGAGCTGGGTGGGGTCTTCACGCGGTCAGCCAGGGTCACAGAGCCTGGGGGGTACACATGCCCCACAGTCCTATAAGGATACGGGGCCGGGGATGCCCCACAGGCGGCAGACCCAGGGCGTCTCACGTCAAGAGCCCCAAACGTGGCCCAAGGGCACGACGGTCCCAGTGAGGGAACACCACGTTCCACGAGAGGCGCGCCCAGACAGCCCCGGGGCTGGACGCCAGCGCGCTCCCTTCAAAATAACTTTCCAAAACCCGCTCCGGACGCAGCGGCCAGCAGCCGGGCAGCTAAGGTCACGGCACGGGCGAGTCACAGGCCGCCCCGCACGCGGCACCCACGCCCCGACAGCCGGCTGGCCAGGGCGGGGCGGAGGGGCGAGGCCGCCCAAGGTCCCGGCCCGGCGTGACCTCCGCCCCGGGCCGCGCCGGGGCGCCCCGACCCACCCGACCCCGCCAGGGCGCCGCCCCGCGCTGGCGAGTCGCGGGGCCGCTGGACCCGAGGCCCTCTGCCGCCCGCCGGGCTCGGCCGCGGCCGGGACACCCGGGCCTCCCGCTCCCGTCCTCCTAACGCCCCCGGCCCCGGCTCCCGGGCCCGGCTGCAGCCCCTGGCCCCCAGCCGCCGCCGCCGCCGGCCCCGACCCCCAGTCCCCACCCGGCCCTGCGGCGTCGGCGGAGCGCCGGCTGCTTACCCCTCGGGGCGGCGGCGCGGGGCGGCGGCAGGCGGGTGGGCCCCCGGCCGCGGCAGCTCCTCAGTAAGATGGACGCCATGTGCCGGGCTGCGGCGGCCGCTCAGGCCTCCTGTTGCTGCCTCCTCGTCCTCCGCGGCTGCTCGCCGGCCCGCCGGCGCCTCGGCCCGCCCGCGCGGACGGTTGAGGGCAGCGGTTGGTTCCCGGCGGCCGACGCTCAGCTCAAGGACCTGGTACCGGCGGCGGCCATGTCCCGGCAGAGCGTCCGGCGGCGCGGGGCGGGGCGGCCGGGCCGCGGCTCCCATTGGGCCCCTAGGGCGCCCGCCGCCCGCCAGGTGCGGGGCGGGTCCGCACCGTCTCGGACTACGAGTCCCGGCATGCCCCGCAACGGTCGGCCCCCGAGGGCGCACGGCATTCTGGGTCTCGGCGCACAGCCGGCGCGCGGCCTGGCGTTCCCGCTGCGCACGCGTGCTGGGCCCTTCCGCATCCGAGCTGTGGCGGCGCGACGCACGGCTGTGGGGGACACTTGCCGGGAGGGGCGCCGACGGCCCGGCTGGTGTGGCGGAGCCCCTGATCGGTCTTGGTTCTGGCCCAGGGCGGCGCCCCCACCTCGCGGTCTGACCGCTCAAACGCCTGCTCCCAGAAGTCTCTCCGTGCAGGATATTTCAGCCCCACACTCTCCTTCCCTAAGGCGGGGTCCTGTTTGCGACGGTCGTGCCGGGATGGATGAGGTGACGCAGGAAGGGCAGCCTGGGCGAAGTGGGGTGGCCAGCCCCTGGGGCCTAGTGGACACGGCCCTCCCCAGAAGGCCGCTCCCACCAACGTGCTCTCCAACCCAGTGGCACCAGGCCCTTTCTCGGGACACGCCACACTGCTTCCCTCCTCCCGTGCCTTGCTTCTCTCTGGCCCTCTGCTTGGAAGGTGTTCTGCCTCCTGGTCCCTTCCGTCTGGCTCTTCTTCGCTAATGTTATCCCGGGGTGGTGCTTGGTGGAGGTCCTGCAGTGCATGCTCAGTGCAGATCTGTTCTCTGGGCTGCGCGAATGTGAGCGCCTGATCTCAGCAGGCTCCCCACTCTAAAGAGACTGAATTTGGTTGAGCCTTCTCCCTAAGAGGCTCCCCCAGCACTCAGCCCTGACCGTCCGGAAGAGACAGCCCGCCTGCAGTGGTTTTCCTGCACCAGAACTGCCAGAGGCGGGACTGGGCTGGATCTGCGGTCATCTCAGATGGGAGGATGTGGAGCTAGGTAGTGCGGGGCACTTGGGAGATGTCCGGCGGTGCATTGGCACTGGGCAGTCTAAGCTCACGGATGCCTGAAAAAGGCCTCCAAGGCCAAAAGAGCCATAGAGCGAGGCTTCTTTTCTATATATCCCCCAGAAGGCAATGGTGGGATAAGGAAGGACCATCTTTGCCCCCCTGCCCAGGGTCAGGTCTGAGTGGGGGCAAATAGGTGCTCAGGATCAGAAAGGACTGGCCTTTCAGTGGCCAAAGTACGGGAGAAGGCTTGTGCTAGTAGCGGTGGCAGACGCTGGCCCTCAGTTCCCGAAGGCTCTGTTCCAAAGCCATGGAGGGGCAAGGAGGGAGGCCCGAGGAGGGGAGGAGGAGTCCACAGGACTTTGAAGGACAGTGGGGAGTGGGGCCACTTGCCTCTGTATTGCAGGAGGGACTGAGGGGCTGGTCTGAGGAAATGTGGCAACATTGTTCATTTCCCCTTGGGATGTTTCACCTCTGGCCCAGCCGGGTTGCATGAGAGGAGAATTCAAAAATAGGGTGTCCACAGAGGGAACCCTGAGGGGGGGGTGCTTTTGAACACCATCTGTGATGCTTTCTGCAGCTCTACTGCCAGGGTAAAGTTTCAGATAAATTAATATTTTTAAGTTTGTTTTTAAGAGAGAGACAGCATGAGCAGGGGAGGGACAGAGAGAAAGGGAGAGAGAGAATCCTAAGCAGGCTCCATACTGTCAGCACAGAGCCCAAGGTGGGGTTTGAACCCACAAAACCAAGAGTCACACACAACCAACTGAGCCACCCTGGCGCCCCTAGAGAAATTCATTGTTTTAACAGTAGCTTTAAACTTTGGGTTATCTTATTACCTAAAGAGCATGCGCTCGTTATAATAAGTTTATAAAAATAAATATAAAAAAACAAGTAGAGGGGCACCTGTGCCTCTTGATCTCAGGATTGTGAGTTCAAGCCCCATGTTGGGCATAGACCTTATTTAACAAAATAATAATAAAATAATAACTTACAAAAGAAAGAAGTAGAAATCTGGCATCCTGCCAGCTTGTCATGTTCGGCTGTCTTCCTGCTCTGCCCTGCACGCAGCACTCCCAAGTGCCCAGAATCCTGGCACAGCGGGTCTGCTTTCATATCACAGATCCTTTTTGCTCTTTCTCTCTTCTCTTTTTTTACAGCTCTTTTTGTTTCCCCTGTCCCCACTAGTAGAACATTACTTTCCAGGCGCTCCATGTGAACACAAGTGACGAGAGGTTAGAGAAACAGGGTGGAATGTGCAGGCAGCACGGGGGTCTCAGCCCAGGGGGTTTAGAGCATCTAGGTAGGGATGAGGCCAGGAGTCAGGTTAGGGATGTGAGGGGTGGGTCGTGTTAGACATCTGGTTAGGGAGGCAGGTTAGGGATCAGAGGAAGACCGGGCAGTGTGTGCTACTGCAGCCTCCATCAGGCTCAGAGCAGGCGAATGGGATTTCACGGGGTTGGAGTTTTGCCTGGAAGTGTGACGAAGGAGGGGAGGGATAGTGGAATAAAGATGTGTGCACAAGAGTGACGATAAGTCGGGGCGCCTGGGTGGCTCAGTCGCTTAAGTGTCCGGCTTCCGCTCAGGTCATGATCTCAGGGTTCGTGGGTTGGAGCCCTGCGTTGGGCTCTGTGCTGACAGCTAGCTCAGAGCCTGGAGACTGCTTCTGATTCTGTCTTTCTCTCTCTGACCCTCCCCTGCTAGCGCTGTCTCTCTCTGTCTCTCAAAAATAAATAAAAAAGCATGGGGCGCGTGGGAAATTTAAAATGGGGCGGTGAGTGGCCTGCATTTACTAGCCACAGCAAGAGCTAGGATGTGAGCCCAGGAGAAGAGTCTCAAGTGAGGCTGGAGGGCAAGGTGCTTGGGGTAGAAGAGCCAAGACGCCCTTGAGCGCCAGGGGGAGAGGCATGCCTTCCTCCAACTGAACGCAGCCTCACTGGGTGCCTGCAGCAGAAGGGGTGGGCACTGGCCTCCACCCTGCATGCCCGGGGCAGTGGCCCGGGCTCGGGTACGGAAGAGACATTCGCTTGGGTCTTGGGTACGCAAAACGGTGTCTGTGGGGCTGAGACTGAGCCCCCAGCACCGCCCATTCTCTCCCAGTCTCTTCGCAACAGAGCGCTGGGTTTCCTGGAAAACAAACACTCCGTCTGCCAGCCTCCCTTGAGCCTTCTCTTCTGCTTCCTTCTGTCCCCCATGCGCTGTGGGCAATGGAATGGGAAGAAAGGACCCTGGACCGCCGACCTTGGACTTGTTTGCCTAATAGTGAGAAAACATCAATCTTTTCTCAGTCACTGTTCCTTGAAGGGGTTTCTGTATATAAAGGTGAATTTAATCATAATGGATTCAAGGGAAAATCTCTAAAAGCTAGATTGCTGAGTCAATGTGACTACAAATGTATATTTTTGTAAACTTTTAAAATTAAAGGTTTTAGGGGCACCTGGGTGGCTCAGTTGGTTGGGGTTCTGACTTCGGCTCAGGTCATGATCTTGGGGTCTGTGGGTTTGAGCCCCACATCAGGCTCTGTGCTGACAGGTCAGAGCCTGGGGCCGGCTTCGGACTCTGTCTCCCTCTCTCTCTCTCTCTGCCCCTCCCCCCTCATATTCTGTCTCTCAAAAATAACCTTAAAAAATTAAAAAATAATAAAATAAAATTAAAGGTTTTAACCTTAAAATAAGCTTTCAGTTTTACTCATATGTAAAGTGTACGTACCTATGTATGTAAAGTGGTCAAGTCCTAAGCAAACAGTCTGAAGCATTTCCCCGCGATGCTCACACTCATGCAGCGCCCTCTCCCATGAAGGCGGAAGGCTGCCAGCACTCCAGAAGCCTCTCGTGCCCCCTCCGGCTTTCACCCCTTCTCAGAGCCCACCTTCCACTCTGACTTCTGCCTCAAAACCACTTTGGCCTGTTTTGTTTTTGTTTCTGGGTTTGTCTTTATTTTAGAGTGCGGTGCCTGGGTGGCTCCATCTGTTAAACAAGACCGACTCTTGGTTTTGGCTCAGGTCATGATTCGTGAGTTTGAGCCCCGTGTTGGGTTCCTCCTCCTCAGTGACAGTGCAGAGCCTGCTTGGGATTCGGTCTTTCCCTTTCTCTCTCTCTCTCCCTCCTGTGTTTGCGCACGCTCTCTCTCAAACAAGAAAATTAGAGAGAGCAGGAGTGGGGGAGAGGGCTGGGGGAGGGGCAGAGAGAGCGAGAGAATCCCAAGCAGGCTTCACACTCAGTAGAGCCCCGTGTGGGCTGGATCCCATGACCCTGAGATCATGACCTGAGCCGGAATCCAGAGTCGGACACTCAACCAAGTGAGCCACCCACGTGCCCCTAGAATATCCCTCAACCGACTGTTTTTGTTTTTGGTCAGGCTTCTGGTCAACAGTAGACTATTAATAAGTAAGTTTGGGGGGAGTCAAAAGTTACGCATGGATTTTCCAGCACAAGGCTGGGGTCTGCGGCCCTGCTCAAGAGTCAGCTGTGGTGTGTGCTTTTCAAATCTGGCTACTTCCGTTTGACACAGTCTGTCAAATCCATCAGCACTGGCGTGAGTCACATTCCTTATTTTTTTCACCGGTGTATAAAATGGGGACTGTTTCAGTGGGACACACAACACCCCGTTACGTGTTTCTGGGAGGGTGCCGCAGCTCGGCTGCCAGCGCTCTCAGGGTTGACGGGCCCCCCTTTTGGCCATTATGAACAACACGGCTATTAATGTTCTCACGTGTGCCATTTTTTGCACACACATACAGCTTTGATAGAGAATTGCCGGCCAGGGGTGTGCTCAAGTTCAATGTTAGTAGGTACTAACAAATGGCTTCCTAACTGGTTCTCCCAGCTGATCCCTCCCCCCAACCAAGAGCAGAGCAGAGGGACGCCGCCGCTCCGTGTCCTCACTGACCCTCGGTTCTGTCATGACTGTGATTATGATTATTCTGGAGGCACGTTGTGATTTCATTTTGCATTCCTTTACGTGACTAAGAATTTTGAGGCATCTTTTCTGTTACTCTCGATCATTAGGACTTGTTATTTTGTGAAGCATCTGTGTAAGGCTAGCTCTTCGTCCGTTTCTCCATTCAGTCACCTGCTTTGTTCTTAGTTCTTGGTAGATTCTGGGTGAGGCCTTAGTGCATGTATTACAGGCATTTTCTTCTCTTCAGTAGAGTACCTTTTCAACTCTTACGATTTTTTTTGGTTTTATTTATTTTTGAGACAGAATGAGGCCGAGCACAAGCAAGGGAGGGGCAGGGAGGGAGACACAGAATCTGAAGCAGCTCCAGGCTCCGAGCTGTCAGCACAGAGCCCGATGCGGGGCTCAAACCTATGAACCGTGAGATCATGCCCTGAGCCGAAGCCAGACACTCAACCGACTGAACCTCCCAGGCGCCCTTCAACTCTTAGTAGTGTCTTTGATGAATCGTTCTTGACTTTAACGATTAAATCTCTTTTTTGGTGAGTTGAAGAAAATGTTGCTGCCCCAAGGTCTTGAGGACATTCTTTTATGTTTTATTCTAGAAACTTAATTTTTCTATATTTCACATTTAGGTTTATGATGATTTAAAATTGGGGTTTGTTTTGTATATTGTAAAGCAGGTGTCAGGACTATTTTCCCTGTGGGCACAGAATAGATCCGGCACCATTTATTCAGTCGACAGAATCACGGCCACTAAAGATGTCCGCGTCCCACTGTAATCCCAGAATTCATGAATATGTTGCTTTACATGGAAAAAGGGATTTTGCAGAGGTAATTGTATTAAGGATCTGGAGATGGGGTATTATTCCGGATGAGGTTGGGGTCTGCTGAGCTTCTTGGTATGTAAGTCAATGTATTTGTCAACTTTGCAAAATTTTTGCCATTATTTTGGCAATGTTTTTTTCTCCCCTGTGTCCTTCCTACCTTTTTCTCCTTCTCAGGTTTCTTTTTTTTAATGAAGTTTTATTTAATGTTTGTTGATTTTTTAAGAGAGAAAGAGAACATGAGTGGTGAGGGGCAGAGAGAGAGAGAGGAAGACACAGAATCTGAAGCAGGCCCCAGGCTCAAGCTGTCAGCACAGAACCTGATGGGGGACTCAAATTCAAGAACTGTGAGCTCATGATCTGAGCCGAAGTCGGACACTTAAGCAAACGAGCCCCCCACGACCATCTCCCTTTCAGATCCTAACGCACGTATTATCCAGCAGGTGCCGGAGACGGCTTGCTATGTTCTTCATCGGTTTCCTTCTGTTCTTCAGATTGATCATTACCATTGGTCTGTCTTTAAATTCACTCCTCTGTCAGGTTCGGTCTGCTGTGAAGCCCATCTGGTGATTTTTTTTTTTTTTTGGTCATTTCTAGGATTTTCATTTGGTACTTTTTAACAGCTTCCATTTTTGTATTGAGATTTCTCTTCATTCATTAGACCATATTTTCCCTGAATTATTGAATATCTTAAAACAACTGCCTTAAAGTTTTTCTCTGTCAAACCTAACATGGGCTCAGGGTTGACTTCTGTTGGCTGCGTTTTCCCCCTTGATAACAGGCACTTCTCCTGTTTTCTTTGCGTGCTGAGTGGCATTATTGTTCGCTGGTTGCCATGGGTGTTACGGTATCATCTCCAGATTCTGCGGTCTTCTGACGATGACAGTGTGTGCTTCCCAAGGCCGATCACTAAGCACTCGGCAGCCCGTGCCTGTGGATGCCCTCTCCGGGGGCAGCCAGCCCTATGTCGGGGAGATGCTGAAGCAGCTGGGGAGAGGTCCCCGTGGGGAGGAACTGGAGCGGCCTGCCAATGCCCAGCACCCTGAGTAAGCCATCTCGGTGACCCATCTGCAGCCCCGACGCCGGCTCACCCACCCTAATTCCCAACCAAAGAAATTGCATGTGATAATGTTTACTGTTGTCTTGAACCGTTAAGTTTTGGGGTAACATGAGACACACGATAAAGAATAGATAAGTTTCCGGGGCGCGGGTCCTGGCGTCTCAGCCACGTGCCAGGGAGGTTGGTGGGCTTGGACGAGGTGTCTGCTCCCGCGGGCCCAGAGCTCCCAAGACAGCTGTTCTCTGGTGAGTCTGGGGGCCTCACACTACGTGCAGCTCGGTCCTCAGCCAAGGACACTGGGGCGAGTTAGACTCCCATCTCCACGGTCTCCAGCAGCACCACTGCCTCCCCAGCTCAGTCACACGGGGTACCCTGGCCGGACGTCATCTCTCCGTGCCAGGGTAGGAGCCGGCCACAACAGCGAGCTGGGGTGGGCAAGGCAGGCCTCCTGACTTCCCTTCCCTGGGGCCTGCAGGCCCGCATTTCCCACTTGCCACACCGGAAAACGCTGCCTCGTCGGTTTCGTGCAAGTTAAGGACTGTTTACAGCGGAGGGCCCGTCTGGCACAGGATTCTCCGAGTCCGTACAGAAGCTTGAATCAAATTTGTTTTTTTCAAAGATAAGCTCTTTCTACATTTGTGGGAAGACTCGTGAGCTATGAATCAAGCCTAGAATTTAGTTAGTGGCAATGGACTGACGTTGGTTTCTTAGTTCTGACAAAGCTGCCATGGAAATGTTAGGGTGTGGACACTCAGGAAACGGGTGGGGGGATCTGTGTTACCCGTGCATCTTTTCTGTAAATATAACATTATCCCAATAAAATTTTTTAAATGATCCATCTGGCTGGGGCAGGGGCGAGGGAGAGGCCAGGCGGTGTCCTGTGTGGTTTTCCAGCAGGCAGGCTCTGAGTGGCCGTCCCTGCTGTCTCCGGCCAGTCCCCACCTCGGGCTGGTGGCGCTGGTCACTAGTCCAGACCAGCAGTGGCCCGAAGCGTTCCCCAAGCTGTTAGCAGTGCCTACGCTTCGGGCCTGGGAAGAACTTTCATTTCCTTCTCTTTGGTGTTTTGGGTTTTGGATTCCTGCGATCTTCATAATTAGAAGAAGAAGCGCTACTTTACCACAGACCAACGGTTCTTCAGCCAAAGCCTGAGTGGGTGCACCGCGCCGGCCGCGGCCCCGACCCCGACCGGGGCGGTCCCCGCGGAGGACGGGGCTGCGGGGGCCGCAGGAGGGGCGGGCGCGGCCCGGAGAAGGTCGTCCCCGCTCCCGTCCCTGCCCGCGGTGCCGCGGCCTCGCTTCCTCCCGTCGCCGGCGCCGCCCGAAGCCGAGCCGCGCGGGGTCCGAGGCCGGAACCCGCGCCCCGGGGGCGGGGCCTCGAGGCGCGCGGCCGGGGGGCGGGGCCGGGGCGGAGGCAGCCCCCGCGGGCCCGGCCGGGCAGGTCTCTAACCTCCCCGCCGCCCGCGGCCGCCCGATCCCTCGGCTGCCCCGCCGCAGCTCGGCGCCCACCGCCCGCGCCAGCCCCCGGGCCGGGCGCGCCCCGCGCCCCGCGCCCCCTCGAGGGAAGGCCGCCGGGCGAGTGGGAGCACGTGCCCCTCCGGGAGGCGGGCTCTGACCTCCCGCGGCCGTTGCTTCCTGCCAGCCGCTCCCCGCGGGCGCCGCGGCCCCGCTGCGCACACGGAAGCCTCCCGCCCTGCCCAGGGTCGCACAGCTAGTAGGAGAGATGGGGGCTGGACGGTGTCCGCGCAAAGACATGTCCGAGTCCTAACCCCCTGCCGGTGAACGCGACCTTATTTGGTAACAGGGTCTCTGCAGACGTAATCAAATTCGGATGAAGTTCTTAGGTGGGCCCTCATCGAATGACTGGCGTCCCTAAGAGAAAACAGGGGCACCTGGCGGGCTCAGTTGGTGGCGCATGCGACTCTCGTTTGGCGTTAGGAGTTGGAGCCCCACTTTGGGTATTATTCAAAATAAAGTCTTAAAAAAGGTAAAAGAAAGGGGCGCCTGGGTGGCTCAGTCCATTAAGTAAGCGACTTTCGATTCTGGCTCAGGTCCTGATCTTGCTGTGAGATCGAGCTCCACATCAGGCAGTCTGCTTGGGGCACTCCCTCTCTCTCTCTCTCTGCTTGTGTGCAAGTTCTCTCTCTAAATAATATTTAAAAAAATAATAAAGAGGAAGAGAAAACGGACAGGTGGATACACGAGGGGTTGTGTGAAGGCAGAGCCCGGGAGCGGGCCGAGGACAAGGCAAGCCCAAGGACACCAAGGACTGCCCAGCATCACCAGAAGCTGGGGAGAGGCCAGGAAAGGTTGTCCCGGAGAGACTCCGAGGGGGCATGGCCCTACACACTCCTCGGCTTCAGGCCTCCGGCCTCCAGAACTGTGCAACAAGAACTTTGTATTGTTGTTCAGGGGTACTTCAGTGGGGCCCTAAGGTCCCTATCCAGGGGCAGCCAGGACTAGGGGGAGACTGGCCCTCCAGCCCCAGGTAGCAGTGCCACCTGGAGATAAACACAGAGCTGTGTGTCCCCTCTAGGGGGACTCAGCCAGCCTGGGAGGAGTCAAAGAAGGCTTCCGGAGCTGTATCCCGGCTCATCTGGTATGGGGGCAGGGGGAGTTCAATTTGACATCCAACAAGGGTGGATGCGTGTGGCTGTCCGAGGGGTGGCAGACATCCAGTGGGGAGTCAGCTCCAGACTAGGAGCTCTGGGGAGAGAGCTGGGCTGGGGAGGCAGAGCCAGTGTCCTCTGGCCAAGGATTGGGTTTTGTGTAAGGGACGCTGAGGAGCCATAGAAGGATTTTTTTTGAGAGAGCGAGCAAGCATGTGCAAGGCGGAGGAGAGGCAGACAGAGGGAGACAGAGGATCTGAAGCAGGATCTGCACTGATAGCAGAGAGCCTCATGTGGGGCTCAAATGCACCAACCAGAAAATCCTGGCCTGAGCTGAAGTCAGACGCTTAACTGACTGAGCCACCAGGCGACCTGAGGAGTCAAGCAGAATTTTAAACAGTTGGGTGACATGGTCAGTTTTGTGATTTAGAAAAAGTCCCTGCTGTGCTGACAGTGGGGAGCCTGCTTGGGATTCTCTCTCTCCCTCTCTGCCCCTCCCCCACTGCGTATATGTTGTATCTTAAAATAAATAAGACTTAAAAAAAAAAAAGAGGGGCGCCTGGGTGGCTTAGTCGGTTGAATGTCCAACTTTGGTTCAGGTCATGATCTCATGGTTTGTGGGTTCGAGCCCTGTGGCAGGCTCTGTGCTGACAGTTCAGAGCCTGGAGCCTGCTTTGGATTCAGCCTCCCTCTCTCTCTGCCCCTCCCCTGCTCGTACTCTGTCTCTGTCTCTCTAATAAAATAACCATTTAAAGAAAGAAAACAGAAAAATTCCTCTGGTTGAACGCAGAACGTGGACTGGAAGGGCAAAGGCTGCCTCCTATTGTTGAGAGGCTGGGTTAGAAGGGGTTTAGGAAGCGGACACTGAGGGGCGTGGGGGAGGGCTGGGCTAGCTCAGGCAGAATCTCCAGGAGGCAGCTTTCGGGGGGGAGGAGGGTTTGTGTTTGCCTCCAAGACTGGACCCTGCTCTTAGGCTTTGGTTTGCTCAGTCTCAGACCACTGATACAGGCACTTCGGGCCTCTCGGGAGCTACGGGGCGTCAGCCCCACGGTGGAAGGAGAGAGGCTGGGCAGAGGGTGGAGAAGCGCCTGCTCAGGCCTCTTAGCCAGGACTTGGGCGGGAGGCTCCTCAGCCAGGTTTCAGTCTGCATGTTGATCTTCCTTGCCTGACAGGGACCCCCATGCAATGGACGGTTGGCCAATGGGGTCGAGGAGCCTTTCAGTGCTGCCTGCTGGCTCCCGCTGGCTGTCCCAGCAGACTGAAGTGGCCCTCGGGCCGGGTGGGAGCCCAGACAGAGCCAGGCCCTGCAAAAGGCGAGTTTCCAGTCTGGAGAGTATAGTGAGTGGGCAGGGCTGGGAAGGGGCTGGTGGGAAAGTGGGGTGGGGAGAGGCCCTCATCCCTACTCTGCCTGGGCTGGGGGAAGGGCCTTTATTCCTTCCCCTCCTTGGAGGCAGGGGCCACCTGGGGCATGGGAGGAGGGGTGGCTTAAGACTGCCAGTTTCCACTTGGAAGCCCTCTTTATTTAGCCAGGAATGGAGAAAGGCTGGGGTCAGAGTGCACACATCGCCATGGAAACAGCAATGAGCCTGGCCCCTCAGGGACCCTGGCCCTGGCAGGGGATGGGGCTCCTTTGGCTAAGGGGCCTGGGCTTTGCCTTTGGCAGCAGCTCTTACGGGGAGGTCAGGCCATGAGCTGCAGGACCTGTGGCGAGGGGAAGCAGGGAGGCAGAGAGCGCATGACCCAAGGCCGTCCTGAGAACAAGGAAGGGAGACTGCACCGTGCCCCCTGGAGCTGATGCCCAGAGTAGGCAGTTAGTGGAAGGCAGGCAGCCAGAAGGGGCACAGCTGCAGACTTTGTGGCCAGGGGCGCCTCACTCCTCTTGACCCCTTGTTCTGTTGCTGTGGGGCTGGTCCTAGGTCCAGCAGGCAGGCCTAGAGTCCTCTGGTCCTAAAGGCCTTGCCCAGCTTGGCCTTAGCTGAAGACGGTAGGAGCTGAGATGGAGGGCAGCTGAGCCCCAAGAGGCCAGGGCAGGGCAGCACTCCATCACCTGTTAAGTGCCCACCTCTGAGTTCGGAGTTTCTGTCTAGAGAAATGACAGGAGTCCCAAAGAGACTCAGCCCCCGCTGCCGCCACCCCTGGGCGTCCAGGATCCTGCTGTGCCACCGGGGTCTCGGGTCTTGCCTCTCATGGCTCTCACCCACGCCTGGGGCCTGTTTTCCAAGAACATGTTTGCTCCAGCCTGTCTTGCAGACTCTCAGAATTTCCAAGCGCTGTCCTCACTCGAAGAGCTGCCCCAGGGATGCCTGCCGGCCTGTGGGAGCCTCACATGTGAGCACGAACCTGAAGGCCTCTACCCCCAGCAGTCTACCTGTGCATGTGGGGTGTCCTCAGTCTTCTCACAGAGGGAGACTTAGTTGTCGGAAATAGGGTGTCCACATGGCGGGGCCCCTGAAGTGTGCAGGGCTGGGGGGCTGTCCTGCTCGCCAGGCTTGCTGAAAAGGGCTCAGGACCTCCAGGAGACAGCTAGGCTGGGCCCAGGGAGGCCTGCACTGGGCGGGAAAAGACCAGCCAGCCCTAAATCACTTTCTTCAACAAAATCTACACACACACACTTGCATGTTTTGAATAAATTTGCATATTGATCCCACTATTCTAAATGCAATTTTTTTCCAGAAGAGGAGCTTTAACTCCAAATCTGTGAAATCAAAGGAGATATGGTGGCATTTGTCTTGTACTCCAAGATTTATAAGACAGTTTTCAGGTTTGTGCCTCAGAGGGATCCTGGGCCCCCAGAGAGGACCAGGACACCTATTCTCCCCGCAGCCAGACGGACAACACGGTTAAAGGCGAGTATGAATGAGCCACCACCCAGCTGGATACCTTTCCGGGAGCTCCAGTGGAGTCTGCCAGTGACTCCTTGGGGAGGGGTCTCTTCAGGGGTCTCAGGATCTCTAGCACCCCGCAAGGGCACAGCACACATTAGGACCTCATGTATAGCTCTTGGCTGAAAGCATGAGCAATTCCGTAATTCCTCTCACGTGAGACACCAGGGAGGGCCTCATCCCTGCCTGGGTTGCCCTGTGCCATTCCCTGCTCTGGTGGGAAGTAGCTTGTAGCCGGTCAAGTTGGGGAGTCTGAAGTGCCAACGTCTAATGTCGAACTTCTGACCAGAGTCCCACATTGACGGAACTGTACGGACAGCCTTTGTCGGCTGCCCTTCGAAAGGAGACCCGCAGTGAGATGGCTCTCTGCAGCTGAGGCCAACACTGTAGATAGAAGGCGGCTGCTGGAGGATGAGCAGGAAGACCCTGCTTGAAAGGGGACCTGAGCGGCACATCTCCGGCCCACTGTCCTTACCACAGCCAGGGTGATCTCAACGTTGTGCTCTGACCACAGGCTGGCATTCCTGAGCCGCCCAGGTAGCCTTTTCTGCCCTGCCCCCTCTGCCCCGTTGCAGTCTCACTGGAATGGCACATCGCCCAGCAGTTCCAGGGACCGTGCCCTGACTCTGACCACAGATCCCCCACTCCTCCCAGCTCCAGGTCAGACTTGAGACTGGGGACGGGGTTGGGGAACCGCTGAATCCACGCCCTGCAGACACTCTGCAGGAAGATTCCGACGCCAGCGAGCTGGCCAATCCTCCGGCCGGTCTTCCACGCTCCCTCCCATTGTTTGGGACCGTCGAAGCCAAGTCTGTAGCGTAGCCTCCTGGAGCGTGGGCGTGTGTGCACGGGCAGTTGGAACTTGACCTCCGCCACCGCGCTTCCTGTCCCAGGGCCTTCTTCCTGCCCCCGAGGTAGGAGCGTGGGTGACCACCTGGGAGCCGGGCTGGCGGCCCTCCGAGGGATGGCCCCGTGGTGCCGCGCGCACCGGCCACAGCACAGCCGCGCGAGTGGCGCTTGCGAGAGCAGGCCGCGCGCGGCTGCCGGACGTCCCGCTTCACCGCCGCGCGCCTCCCGCAGGGGCCGCGATCGCGCGGGGCCGG
>PJEM01015493.1:17259-29846 GCA_004023845.1 Helogale parvula
CTGCCCGCCCGCGCGCCCCGCCCGGCGCGGATTTGAAAAGTCCAGCCGCAGCCCCGCGAGCGCGGCAGCCAATCAGCGGCGCGCACTTTCCCGCGGCTTCTGCGAGGCGGCGGCGGCCCGGCGGCGGCGGCGGCGGGCGGGAGGCGCGGGGGCGGGGTCGGCGCCGCGCGCGGAGAGCCTCGGCCTGGCCGCGCTGCGCCCGCCGCCGCCGCCGCCCCCTCCCCTCCCTCGGCCCTCCCTCCCCCGCGGCCCCGGCCCCCTCCCCGGCCCGCCGCCGCCGCCGCCGGAGCCGCCGCGCCGGGAGAGCCGTCGCCGCCGCCGGAGGATGCGACGCACAACAGGTCACTGGAGCCGCCGGCTCGACTGCCGCCGCCGCCGCCGCCGCCGCGGGCCCGGGGGACTGGGTGGTCCGGGGGCGCGGGGGCCGCGGGCCGGAGGGGCCGAGGGGCCGGGCGGGCCGGCAGGGCGGGGGCGGCCGCGGCTAACGGGGCCGGGCGGAGGGTGGCCGCGGCCATGTTGGGCCCGGCCGCCGGCGGCTGCACCTGTGCCGGCCTGCGGGCCCGGCGGCCTTTGTTCGAGACGGCGCCGAGCGGGCCGGGCCGGCCTTTGTGAGGCGCGGGCCCGGGCCGCCGGTGGGAGGGGCGCGCCGGGCCGGCGGGGAGGCGCTTTTTGTCTGCGGACGGGCCGCGGGTGACACTCGCGGACGCCGGCCGTTGGTCAGCGCGGGCGCCCCGGAGCCGGGCGGGGCCTTGGCAGGTGGAGGCGCGGGGACCCCGCCCGGGGCTCGGCGCGCGCCGCCCCGGGCCCCTCCCCCCCCTCCCGGCGCGGACGGGGAGCCCCCGGGGGCCTCGGGACGCGCGGAAGCCCCGCCGCCGGCCGCACGGCCGCCGAGGCCCCACTCGCGAGAAGGGCGGTTGAAAATCTCGGCGTTTAAAAAAAACGCAGGTCTTGAGTTTGGGTGGAAAGGTCGCGGGCCCGTCGGTGTCCTCTCCCGCCGTGCCCGGGGCCCGAGCCGCCCCGGGGTTGACATCCCGGTGGAAACTTGAGTATCGCAGCAGCTGCCGATCCGCCGCCGTTCGCTCGTGCGGAGAGTGGGGGCTCCGGGGGGGCGAGAGCGTGCGTGTGAGTGTGAGTGAGTGTGAGTGTGAGCTGTGGGGGGGCGTGCGCGCAGGGCTGGGGCGCTGACCCACGCTTGGATTTTCAGGGCCTCGACTTTTAAATGAGTTAAACTCCGAGCTTCCTTGATCGCTGAACAACTTCACGAGCTCACGTAGGTACCACGCGCCTCAGTTCCATCCTGTTTTGTGTGTTTTAAATAAAGCTGTCAGGATGTTAAGTAAGCAGCGCTCCCATTCATGCCTCTAGGACCTTAACTTTGACGCTCTCAAATGTTTTAAATGGCCTCGTTCCCCGTGTAAGTGCGAGGAGAGCAGTGCTTGAGTACAACCGCAAGCGGCAAGATGAGGGAAGCCGGCCCTGTGCGCACAGCCCTCTCCTGTGTGCCCGGACCCCACCACCGTCCGCAGCTCAAATCTAAACCACCGACTGGAAGTGAAGAGGACTCGTGCCTTAAGCACGATTACTTTGAGTCATTTCCTTTCCTTTTCTTCCATTTTCTCAGGCGCCCGGCAGCCTTCAGCTTTGGGTTGATGGTTGGTAGAGAGGGCGTGCTGAATGGGTGTGAGTTGGCGGAAGGTTCCGTGGAGAGCCCTGATCTCCGTACCCACACCCTCCCTCCCGACTGCAGGGCTGCCGATTAGACTGGCCTCTGCCTCCAGCTGTGAACCTTCTCCTGTTAGGGTTTCAGATAAGTAGCTGAGGTTCGAAGAACCAGAGACAACGTAGCCTTAGGTAACGCAAACTGACGTGCAGTTTGTGGAAACGCAGAGAGAAACAGTCAGCGGGCCTCCAGGTGTGGCCTCGAGGCTCCGGCTTTCACGCAGGTGATTCAGTGGGACTCTGAGAGCAGTAAGTGCGCGCGTCAGCGTGAGCAGCCGGATGAGGAACTGCAGGAAATAGATGCCAGAAACTAGAGACTCGGTGGCTCCAGGTAAGGCGGGAGGCCAGCCTTCCACCTTCAGGTAAGGGGGGGCCAGCCTTCCACCTTTTTGGATGTCCTTTCCTCCTACAAGCAGTCCCGACTTTGAAAAGTTTAGTCCTAAGGCAGAATGTCAGCTGACTAGTTACTTCTTTCTTATGGTTTGACACTCGGGCGGCAAAGTAGGTGGGAGAGATTTAGTGAGACGTGCTGGCAGACGAGGGAAAACACCCATAAGAGGTGCTTCGTGAGGCGGAGGGTCTTTTTGTCGCCGAGCCCGTATAAGAGGATGTGTCAAGATGATGCTGAAGTTTGTCGTCTACATTATTTTGCTCTGCCCTTTTACGTCTGGATAAGTAAGCAAACGCTTTAATTAGCCATCGGGAACTGAAGGTTTAAGCTTTCCGCTCCCGTTCTGATACACACTTGCGTCGCCCTTCTGGCTCGGTGACAGAACGTGCCGGACGTGTGCAGTGTAGGGCGAGCATCTCAGTCGCCCGAGCCTCCCTCTGCCCTTCTGCTGGACTCCAGTATTTTTGTTCCCCAAATACGTGGCGCCCTGGCCTGACTCCAGGCCTTTGCGCGGACGGCTCTCGGGCCAGGAGCACTGCTTGTCCTTCCTCTTGGAGCGCAGAGTACCCGGCCTTGTCACGGCCGCCTGTGACCTTTTCCCCCTGTTGGCTTAGCTCTTGAAGATAGGACTCTCATGGCCTTGGGCAGCCCAGGCTCTGCTGGTGCCTCCTCACGGCAAGAATTCAGTAAATGCTGAATAAATGGGCATATGACTTAGGATAAACAAACAACTCATTTTAATGTCAGCATCTGGCCTGTTTGCCTTTATTTTCTGTAAGTCACGCTGGAGCAGAAAGGGATCCTCTGGGAGAAGCGGAGTATGGAAAGTAAGGGGCTGGCCCGAGGTCACCCTGCCTCAGTCAGGGAGCCAAGACCACGTTTGCCAGGCAGGCTGTTGCCTTTAGCTTTCCTCATTGTCAAGTGTTAAATAAAGATCAGGAAATGTGGCAAGCCTATAGGGGTAATGAGTGATAGGCCTGCACCACCCAGATGACGCCAGCAGTGGTGTCTCCACCGCGCCCACCTCGTGGTTACTGGGCACGGTGAGACCATGAAGGGTGCAAAATGCAGAAAAAGGTGCGCCTGGGTGGCCCAGTCAGTTGAGCTTCTGGCTTTGGCTCAGGTCATGATCTTACATTTGTGGGATCGAGCCTGGCGTCAGGCTCTGTGCTGACTACTAGCTCAGAGCCTGGAGCCTGCTTCAGATTCTGTGTCTCCCTCTCTGACCCTCCCCTGCTCACGCTCTCTCTCAAACAAACAAAATACACAACAAGAGGTGAATGGAAGTAGGCTTAGGCTCTTACTTTACAGACTGTCTTTATGTGAGTTTGTTTTTTCTTTTTTTGAGAATGAACATGCAGGGGAGGGAGGCGGCGGGGGGGGGGGGGGGGGGAGAGAATCCCAAGCAGGCTCAGACTCACGACCGTGAGATCACAACCCGAGCTAAAATCTACAGTCAGGAATGGTTATTTATACTAAGCCCTTTGGGGAGAAAGAAGCTTAAGTTGGTTACCTGAGGGGCTTGTCAGCATCTCACATTTGTCTGTTGGTTGCAGTATAGCTTCTGAAGGAGCTGATTGGTTGTTTTTTTTTTTAATTTTTAAATGCCTTTTTATTTATTTTTGAGAGACAGAGAGAGAGATCGTGAGCAGGGAAGGGTCAGAGAGGGAGGGAGACACAGAATCTGAAGCAGGCTCCAGGCTCTGAGCTGTCAGCACAGAGCCCGACGCGGGGCTCCAACTCACAGACGTGAGATCATGACCTGAGCCGAAGCCGGATGCTCAGCCGACTGAGCCACCAGGCGCCCCGAGGAGCTGATTGGTTTGATGAACTTCGGATTGCTGGGTAACAAAATGAAGACAGACCACAAAGTAGTTTCGTCCTGGAGTCTGCCTTCCAAAAAGCAAGTGGCCACATGAGTTTTCAAAGCATTTATTTCTGTAATACTTAACATGGTTTCAACAAAACATAGAGGCGTAGACCTTGCGAAGCCTTGGGTAAGCCGAATGTTGGCCTAGAGCTCAACCCCGCAGCAGTGAGAGTTCCCGGGCAGGTGCAGAGGGGACGCTGTTTGCTCCTGGACGGAGTTGGGGCCTCGGTAAGCTGACTGGTTGTCGTCGAAAGAGTTGATGGCGTGAGTTGTTTGTTATGCTGTTAAAGGATATCTTTATGTCAGCAGCGTCTCTGTGTTTGCGTCAACGTTTCACGTGATTCTGCTGCTGTGTCCTGGAGGCCAGCAGATCAGAAAGTGTGTTTTTTATTCTAGATTTACCGCCTTCAGTCAGCTCTCTGCACCCTGCTTGGACTGTGAAAAGTGCACACGTGATCACCTGGGGCCCCACTTTTCAAGGACCTCCACTGCCCTTGGGGTTCAAGACCAGTGCTTCCCTGGCTTCCCAGCTCTCACTGTGCTTCCCTTCAGCCCACCTCTTGCTGCCATGCTTTTCCCTTGGGCATTTGCGTGGTTGGTGCTTGCCAACCTGACCCCCCCCCAATACCCTAGTGTATATGGGCACAGTTGGCATTACTTACCTCTCACTCAACTCTCTGCTTGGACCTCACTCCCAGGGCCGCCCAGTCCCTGCCTGTTTTGAGAGGTCCTCGTGATTGTGCCGTGAGCACTTTGTGCTTCACCCACGGTCGCCTGTTCTCCATTCCCACTGCCCTTTGGCCCGTCGCAAGGACCTTAGCCACACGTGGCCTCAGGCCATTGCACTTGCTGTTTCTTCTGCCTGGAATGCTCTGCCCTGAACACCTACATGGCTAGCTCCTTCGTTGCCTTCAGGTCTTTGCTTAAACTTCTTCTCAGGCCCCTTCCCTGACTGCTGACTTAGAAGACGCTGGCACTCCCCCTCCCCCTTAGCCTCTCCCTGTGGCCCTTATCCTCTGACACTCTGTGTTTTATTGATCTGTCCATCTACCTCACTACGCTAAGATGTCTGTAAGGGTGGGGCCTTTTTTTCTTCTGGCTTTGATTACTCTGCTACCCCAGGTGCCTAGGATGGCACCCAGGTGACCGTCAGTCGCTCTGTGATTATTTGAATGAATGGATCCTCAATTCTCTGATGTGGAGCGCATAAGGTTTCGGAAGTGCTCGAGCATGCTTGGCCTACTGTGAGTTTGGAAAGGAGGCGGGCAGGTGACGGATGCCAGAGCGGAGGCTCATGGACCGGTGCTAGAGAATGGTGGCCCTCCAAGGCCCAGGAGGGTAGGGGTGGGAAGAGCAGACAGATGCAAGAAAGGGGGCTGAAGTGGTATTGATGGACTGGGGCACAACACAGGGCTCAAATTCAGGGCACAGATTTGGTCCAGTTGACTAGTGTTCATAACTTGAAAGATCGGGTGGCTGGGGCACCATTTTTATCTCCCTGTGTACTAGCAAGAGGGAAGTTGGACCTAGTTTCTGATCTATCCTTTCGGTCCAAAAAGAAAGCTCCGATCTCCCCTGCGAGCTGCAAGTACCCGTGGTGCTTTGCTGTTCGCCCCGTAGAGGAGGCACCGGGGCTTGAGCACGGCATGTGGTCCCCGCATGTTTGTCCAGCGTCTCTGCTGGCTGCTCCTCTGTGGCTGCTCTGAGACCTCTCTGTTCTGCTGCTGCCCCCGCTCTGGTGACACGCGGGGCTCTGTTCCCGTGGGTCTTCGCACATGCCCTCTCTTCTTCCTAACGTGTCCTGTTTGGCGCCTGCTTTGGTGCGGCCCACCCTCATGTCTGTTGCCGCTGGTGCTACCCACCCACTGGTTCCCCCCCCCACCCCCGTGGCACCAGGTATGGGGTCTTTGTTCCTTGGCTTTTTTGCTCCCAAGTTTGTCATCTCTTTGTGAGTGCTAGGTCCTGTCCCGACAGCACATTGTGTGGGCTCCTGCCCCTCCCTCCTCTCTACGTGGTGACTGTTTTGGGGTGGGGGGACCTTCTGACTTGTCTTCTGGTCTTCGAGCAGAGCCCCTGAGCACTCCGTTAACAGGCGGGGGACGGCTTTGGAGCCTTCTTTTTCCCTAAAGCTTTTCATTTCATGAGAACGTGAATGCCTATGGTTTTCAGATTAGAATACATATTAGGAATAAGAGGCTTCTATGGTATTTCCCCCCGAAGATCTGCAGTTGGTGCCATCTGTGTAGAGCTTTTCTCTGCGGCTTTGAGCACTGAATATGCTTTACTTCTTCACGAATCCTCACAGCAGGAGACTGAATCCCAAAGATACTAAGTAATGACCTGAAGTCCCAAGACTGTAAGTGATTAGCGCCCCTGCGAGGCCTGACCTTCGATTCAGTGCTCTAGAAACGACCGCCCTGCCTCTCAGGACACTTGAGCACACGACAGTGTGTCCGGGAGCAGGAGGGGGGCGTTATGTATTCGTTAGCAGGACGGCAGCGACTTCCTCCTGACATCCTCCAGTCGTTGCGCATCAGCTGCGTTCCAGCGATGAGCCGGAGCCCATGGCCTTCGTCCCGTGGGGTTTACAGACCTGTGAGGGGTATGAAACGGGAGACCGTAGACAAGGGTCACATCTTTGGAAGCCCCGTGAAATAGTCTTCCCAAATAATTGAGCCTTAACCTGCTCAGAGCTGTGTCCACCAACCAATTCATGGGAAGTGTAGGGGGAAGGAGCACGTGATGCTAAACCGCAGGATCGCCGTCAGCAGAACTCAGAACCTGCAAGACCTGCAGGACCAGTGACCTGGTCCCTTCGACGAGGCGCAGAGTGCACGTGGATGGTTTGTTTGTGTCCAGGATAGGTTGGTTGGTTGGAGACCTGGCCAGACCGCACCTGTGGTGGCCGACACACTTAGGAATTGAAACACTGACTAGATGTGTCATTAAGTTACTTATTTACTTTAGCTGCCTTAGTGGTTTTGTTATGTTTAAGAAAAGAACTGTGGGGTGCCTGGCTGGGTCAGTAGTTAGAGCACGTGACTTGGTCTCGGGGTGCTGAGTTGGAGCTTACTTAAGAAAATTTGTGCCATTTAGAGGCACACACAGCTACTTACCTATGAAACGATACATCGTGTGGGATTTGCTTCCCAGCCCTGTGAAGAGGGGGCAGGGAATGCGTGGCTGGCGGGATCAGGACTGGCCTGGGTTGATGATGGTATGGGAAGTGGGGCTGTGCCTCTTCTACCTATGTGTGTTTGGACCCGGGGACGGGAGCGGAGGGCGAGGGAGCCGTGTGCGGAACGAAGCTGTGCGGGCCGGGAAGGGCAGGAGTTTGGGGCCATTAAGGGTTTTCCTCCTAAGAGCATCGGGAGGCTCTTGGAGGGTTTAAGGAAGGGCGGGCTGTGCGTGGGACACGCATCCGTTTGCTTTGGACAGAGCCCTCGTCGGAGTCCTCTGTGGAGCTGGCGGTGGCAGGGTAGGGAGAGTGAAGAGTCAGGTGCGGGAGGCCACGCCGCGGCTGCTGTCTGTTTGCATTGGGATCTTTCCAGTCGCCCTTGCTCTGCGTGCCCTGAAGGTCTGAACAGGCCTGCCCGGAGGAGTTGGTGTGGCCGTGTGATTTGCTGAGGACAATGAGAAGTGACCTGTCGCTTCTGACCAGAGGTTCTGAGAGGCGTGTGCTTTATCCTGTCTCCTGTCTCTCGCTCACTGTGGCAGCACAGGGATGTGTAGCGTAAGCAGGAAAGAACCTTTCAGGTTGAGCTTTGGGGCTTGTCACTGCAGCGTGGCCTGGTCCAGCGGGTCTCCACGCCTGGCCCCCACCTGGGAACTTGTTAGACCCCCGCGTTCACAGGCCTGCCCTTGACCTCTGAGTCCTACGCTCTGGAGTGGGGCCCAGCATCTGTGTTCAGATGTGCTTTTCACGTGACTTTGACGGCTTTCTGCACGGAGGAAGACTGCTTGTGACTCTGCCGACTGATGAGCCAGTTAGGACCTTGTGGGGTCATCTGGTGAAGGGTGCTGGTGGCGGGCTCGCGCAAAGGCTGCGGGTGGGGAAGGAGGTAGTGGGTGTGGGTGGGAAGGGTTCTGGAGTAAGACGGGTAAGACCTGGTGTTTTGGATGTGAGAGATGGCGTGGGGAGCGATGTTCTGGGCGGCCCCTAGGTTTTTGTCTGATAAAACCAGATAGATGGGATGCCGGTCACAGTCTAGACAAAATATTCTTTCGTAAGCATTTATATCTACGGTTTCAGGGTTCAGAAACAAACAACAGCCTCTTAAAGAATCCTTACAACTTTTGTAGGTTTCTTCATTGAAATATCATAGTGAAGCTCATGTTGGCCCCCCCCCCCATTTGAAATTGCGTCCTGTCTGCCCCCTGGATTTCTTCTGGCTGATTATTTTTCTACACAGCAGTCCTTACCTTGTTTATGGCCCCTCCCTTCTCGAGTGGAAGCTCCTTGAAGGCCGGACCCTTGTCTCTAGTTCACTGCTGTGTCCCTGCGAGCACGCGGCGTATGTGAGCCGAACAGACAATTGCCCGTTGAGTGTTGGCACTGGGTGCTGTCACCGTGGCCAAATCTGCGAGCGGGCTGCATCCGCCCACCACAGAATCTGGGCAACCAGGAGGGATGCAGGTGGCGTAGAACCGCTCAGGTTTTGGTGTGCGTGTCACGGGGATGCTGCTGAGCCCTGCCCAGCGTCTGGTCACGAGGCCCCTCCTGCTCGTCTGTGATGGTTCTTCCCTGGTTTGGGAAGCTGTCTTGACTTTGGGCGGCTTGGTCTTCCTCAGGCGGGAGAGAAAAAGCAGGTTTTTTGAAAGCAGCAATACCCACAATGAAAGCTTGCAAATGACAGTGTTGACAAAGCTGTGTGGCAGGTTTTCTCTCTCTGGTTCTGTTTCTGAAGTTGTCTCCTCTACCTGTGGAACATGAGTTGGGATTGAACATCGTGTATATTGAGTCCTTTTCTGTCTAGTTCTGAAAGTTGTATAAAAAAGTATTTGATTCCTTAAAATCAATTGCTTATAACTTGTTTGGAAAAAAAATAACAGTGGTTCTTGTTTGTCCCCTGTCTGCCTTTGGAGGCTGGGCCTGCGGGCACCTCTCAGACGGCACAGTGCCCTCGGCTGCGTCAGGGTCTGTGTGCATCCGCAGCCCATGGCAGTGAGGCGCAGACACGGGGTAGCATCCTGAGCCCTCCCGTCGGCTGCCCACCACGGCTCAGTGGGGTGTGATCGAGGGCTGCCTCCCGGTTCAGAAGAAATCCTCTATTGTTACCTCTCTACTCCCTTTGGAGAGGGGTCTTTATTTCTGTAGGTTGGTAAGCTTCTGAGATAGGGGAGATCTGGGTCTTGACGGCCCGTTACAAGTGAAAGTACGTTCTAATAGGAACTCTCTCTTCCTTTGCCTACAGGCTCTTGAGGTCCCCCGGGGAGACTCCTAGGGCCCAGCGTGCCCCACACTGTGTGGGAGGGATGTGCACCTGCTGTTGCAGTGACCAGGCAGCCTCTCCGGCCACCTGGCTGGCGGCCGCTCTTGGTTGAGCCCCCTTTGTGGGCTGTCTGCATCCCCTAAAGACTGTCATTTCCCGTGGTCTTCACCAGCTACCTGTTCTCTACGATCGGGCGAGGCCTCGGCGCTGGTTCTCCGCAGCTGCCCGGGTCCTGGTGAGCCGCCAGCACAGGGATGGCGGGCAGGGTAGGGGTGGAGCAGAAACTGAGTTGTGAGTTTCTGCCCCGAGTTCATAGAAATCTTATTTTTAAGGATGCATGAATTCTTGACACGTCATTAAGGCAAAATAGAAAGCTTAATTATTATTACAGATGATTTAGATTTTTTTTTAATCTTTATTTTTGAGATGGAGTGGGACCAGAGAGAGGGAGAGAGGGGAGATACGAATCTGAAGCAGGCTCCAGGCCCCGAGCTGTCAGCACAGAGCCCATCGCAGGGCTGGAACCCAGTAACTGCGAGCTCATGACCTGAGCCAAAGTCGGGCGCTCAACCTACTGAGCCTCCAGACACCCCTATTCCAGATAACTTTAAAATCAGAAAACACATTTTTGTGAAAAATTGGTACAATACAGAAGTGTGGAAGGAAACAACCTCACCAACTCAAATGTTTCTGGATATTTCTGGTTTATCTTTTCCTATATCAAACTGGACCACGTGCCCCAAGAACAGGTTCTGTGAGGGCCGTAACACAAGGCAGCAGTCCTCTGCTTCACTCTGCTCCCTTGTCCCAGAGGCACCCGCTGCACTCTTGCTAGCGTTTCTGTAGAATCTATCCGTACTCTAAAAAAATTACTTGCTTATTTTGCAAGAACTTTGAGGGTTACATATTATGTTATCAAACTCCATCTTCGGGAGTTAGGGATCTACCTTTCTTATCACCTCGCCTCCTTCTCCTTTCCTAACATTGTGGTGTTGGCGAGTCTATTTTAATACAATGTGTTCTAGAACACAGTGTGGGGGGAAACCTAGCGTTCAACTGTGCACAGTCTGCCGCTGGCCGCCGCTCTCACCGGGAGGGGCCGTCCCGTGTCCCGGGAGGCTGCTTGGGCTTCCTCCCAGCGTGGTGGTCGGCCGCTCCTTAGGCGAGGCAGGTGCTGGCGCTCTGGTCGTGCTCTCTCCATGACAGCAGTCACAGCCCAGGCCAGACCAAGGGCGTGGAAACGTGGACACGTCTTTGGAGAATTTTTGGCCATTTTTAATCCAGCAGTTTTATAACGATTTTTGGGTTAAATAGTATTTACCAACTGAATGTTCAGGTAAACTATACACTGTGATGGAGAATATTTACTTTCTTTCTTGTTTTCCTGGTAGAAATCATGTTGTTTTTCCATTTACTTAGTCTCTCGTGCATCTGTTACTAATTCAGTCCCAGGTTTTCCAGATGAACCGTGTCAAAGGCCTTTTGTGATGGACTCTGTCACGTCCATGTTTTTCTCTCGGTGACCTCGGAGCCGTGTGCCGTCTCGCTCCAGACCACGCTCCCCCACAGGCCTGTGGGCCGCCGGATTCTGGGGTCTCCTCTCTTCTGTGATTTATTTTAAACTGCTGGCGGTCCTCTTAGGATGTGCAGGGGTGACATGTTTTGAGGCCTGGAGTGCCAGGCTGGTGGTTTTCTAGGCATGTAGTTTGGGTTGGAAATAATTTTCTCAAAAATTTGAATGCATTGCTTCAGTATCTTGGGGCTTCCCATGACTCCATCGATGTTTCTGATTATTTGCATTTGACCTGTTACCCTCCCCACCGTGGGTCTCCTTGCATTCATGATGCTGGCACTTGATGACTTGATGAGACTTTTTAACCTTTTGATTCTGGGACATTTTGAGTTATTTTTTTCACAATTAAAAAATCTTGCTTATATTTATATTTTCCTTTCGTTTTATTGAGGTATAACCAACAACATTGTTATATATTTAGAGCACACGAGGTGATGATTTGATATATACATTGTGAAAGGAGTACCATGATCAAGTTATCCATCACTTAAAAGTTACCTTTAAAAATGTTTTTGATTCCGCTGTAGTTACTGTCCAGTGTTCATGTAAACTGGGTGTGGGTGTGGGGAGTGTGCTTACAAGTTGCTTTCTTAGCAAATTTCAAGTAAATACAGTATTAACTAAAGTCACTGTGTTGTATGTTATATCTTCGGAACCTCTAAGTGAAAGCTTGTCTTCTCTGGGGCACCAGGGTGGCTCAGTTGGTTAGCTCAGGGCCTGACTCCAGGGCCATGGGATTGAGCCCCACGTTGGGCTCTGTGCTGAGTGTGGAGCCATTGCTCCTTTCTTGTGTTGTGAGACTCGCCGTTCTGGCAGGGGCGAGGTCACTCCTCACTGTGGTTCTGACTTGCGTTTCTTTGATGACGAGTGACGCTTAGCATCAGGTCTGCTGGTCTTGTTTGGAAAAATGTCCAGGGCTCTTTTTATAATTTTTTAAATCTGTTTCTGTTTGGAACTCTTATCACATGGATGTTCTGTCAGCAGGATCTTCAGATTTTCTTTTTCTCTCCAGTGTTTCTCTCTTCCTTCCTACCTTCCTCCTTCCCTTTCCCTTCCTCCTCTCTTCTCTGGTCTCTTTTTACTCTTCCCTGTAGTCCTTCCCTCCTTCCACCCGCCCCCTGTTCCCTCTCCTCCTCCTTTCTCCCTTCCTGTCTCCCTCCCTCCCTCCTTCCTTCGTCTCTGCCCTTTGGCAAGACTAGGAGATTATGATGTCTTGTCTCTTTTTGTCCCCTTAACAGTTGTGGAATGTGACTACAGACAGTGCTGTCGTTTTTAATTATTTTGGGAATATTTTTACATTTTCATAACATTCCTTTAAAAATCTAACGAAGAGCTTAGATGGTATGTTCTCATGGTTCAGAAAAAAGAGCTGTGTGTGAAGGTCTCTCTCCCACTCCACGGCCCAGCCGTCTGCGTCACCTCCCTGGAGGCCCCCACCGTGTAGCCAGAGGTGGGCAGAGAGTACCTAGGCGGGGGCTGTGTCTCTGTGAGCTCCCAGGGAGGGCAGAGAGTACCTAGGCGGGGGCGGTGTCTCTGTGAGCCCCCAGGGAGGGCAGAGAGTACCTAGGCGGGGGCTGTGTCTCTGTGAGCCCCCAGGGAGGG
>PJEM01015494.1:0-29745 GCA_004023845.1 Helogale parvula
TCTACATGTTGCTGTCCAGCTCTCCCAACACCACCTGTTGAAGAGGCTGTCTTTTTTCCATTGGACACTCTTTCCTGCTTTGTCAAAGATTAATTGGCCATATACTTGTGGGTCCAGTTCTGGATTCTCTATTCTATTCCATTGGTCCATGTGTCTGTTTTTGTGCCAGTACCATACTGTCTTGATGATGACAGCTTTGATCATGACCTGAGGTGAAGTTGGATGCTTAACCGACTGAGCCAACCAGGTGCTACTATATTGTTTTAGTTTTAGATGTTACAGTATCCTTCATCCCTATAATAAATAGTACTTGACTATAATGCTACTAAATTTTAATTCTCCCAACTGATAAAGTTAGAAATGCCATCCTTTCCATATTTTTCAAAGGAGAAAACTGAAGTTTCCTACCAAGGTTAATAATCTGGCTAAGCTTACAGAGTTACTACAAGGCTGATCAGGAATTTGAATTTAGGGCCAGAACTACAAACCCTGTGCTCTTAATGACTGCATTATATTGTTAGCAACATCAGCTGACTGCCTACTGACTGCAGGAGTTTAACATATATTATTAAATTTAACAGCCAAATAATCCTTTGGGATGTCAATATCATACATTTTACTAATAAGAAAATTACAGCCCAGGGAGGTTAACTTTTCCAGGTTCACATAATAAAGAGGTAGGAGGTTCTAGGTCCATGCTTTTAACACTGTTGTCAGCTGCTTCCTTAAGTACCTTCCCAGTGATGCTCCAATTTTGACCCTTATCATATGTAACTTTCAACAATCCCGTTTCATCATAGTTCCTGGGAATGGAATACAGAACAAGTAGGGTGATTTAATTTATTCTGAGTTTCTCCAACAATCCATTTAGGAATCTCTAATGTCAAAAAAACTGAATTTCCAGGTCTGGGGCAGGGGGTGTATATACCTCATAACAGCAAGACATAAGTTAAGGTTTCCTGAGTATTTTATTTAAAAAATAAATATTGTTTTGCATCTTTTTTATGATGTCATCTATGTTTATTTTAACCAGAAAATAATGTTTTATATTATATGCCATGGAGGAGAAAGGGAGTTTCTATCTGCCTTACTTAATAAACAAGGTATGTGCCATAGAATCAACTAATGAAAAGAACTGAGCTGAACTGAAGACAGCATCAAGGTCTTTATATGGGCAATTTCTCATTTTTTACTGTCACTACTTCCGAGAATCTAGATTTATATAAATGCAGTTTAAAATAGAAAGTGTTTACGTACCGCCTCAGGCAATCAATCACTAAGGTGAGCTCAAGAACAGAATATTGCCAGAGAGGTAGCATGATGGAATGTGCCATGACTGTCAGGATGCTATGGGCAGAAACTTCAAAAAGCACACCTCCTTACTGAGAGCTGAAATCCCTCATGGCATAAGCTGGGTTGAACAGGTTCTCTTTGTACGTTTTTATTTTAATTCCTGTTAGCTAACATACAGTGTTACATTAGTTTCAGTTGTACAATACAGTGATTCAACAATTCCATACACCACCTAGTGTTTATCACAAGTGCATTTCTTACTCTAAATCACTTATGTAACCAAACTTCCCACACTCCACCCCTGTGGCAACTATCAGTTTGTTCTCTACTAAGAATCCCTTTCTTGGTATGTCTCTCTCTTTTTTCCCCTTTGCTCATTTATTTTGTTTCTCAAATTCCACATGAGTGCAATAATATGGTATTTGTCTTTCTGTTACTTATTTCACTGAGCATTACTACACTCTCTAGCTCTAGCCATGTTGTTGCAAATGGCAAGACTGCATTCTTTTTATAGCCAAATAATATTCAATGAATATTAATTTTATGGCCATATGCATAATGGAATTATGGATATATATCATATATATATATGGAGATATATATCACATCTCCTTTATCTTTTCATCAATAGATAGACACTTGGCTGTTTCCATGTCTTGGCTATTGTAAATAATGCTGATATAAACATAGGGGTACATGTATCCTTTTGAATTAGTGTTCTTGTATTCTTTGGGTAAATACCAGTAGTGTGATTGCTCTATTGTAGGGTAGTTCTATTTTTAACTTAAAAATTTTTTTAATCTTTATTTTTGAGAGAAAAAACATGAGCAGGGGAGGGGCAGAGACACAGAATCCAAAGCAGGCTCCAGCCTCTGAGCTGTCAGCACAGAGCCTGACACAGGGCTTGAACCCATGAACCACAAGATCATGACCTGAGCCAAAGTTGGATACTTAACTGACTAAGCTACCCAGGCATCCCTATTTTTAACTTTTTGGGGGAACCTCCATACTGTCTTCCACAGTGACTGCACCAGTTTGCATTCTCATCAACAGTATACAAGTGTTTTTCTATACATTCCCACCAACAATCTTGTGTTGTTAAGTTTAGCCATTCTGAAAGGTGTGAGGTGATATCTTACTAGTTTGATTTGCATTTCCCTGATTTTTTATTTTTTTGCCTGATGATGAGTGATGATGAGCATCTTGTCATTGTTTGTTGGCCATCTTCAGGTATTTTTAGGAGAAATGTCTGCTCATCTATCTGTCCATCTTTTAATTGGATTATATGATTTTTTAGTTGATGGTATCAATTTGTTAAATATTTTGGATACTAACCATTTATTGAATATGCCATTTGTAAACATCTTCTCCATTCCACAGGCTGCATTTTAGTTTTGTTTGTTTCTTTCTTTGTGTAGAAGTCTTTTATTTAGATGTAGTCCTAATAGTTTATTTTTCTTTTGTTTCCCTTGCCTGAAAAGACATATCTAGGAAAAAAAAAAAAACAAACCCGGGGCTGCGGCCAATGTCAAAGAAGTTACTGCCTATGTTCTCTTCTGAGATTTTTACTATTTCAGGCCTTACATTTAGGTCTTTCATGCATTTTGAATTTATTTTTGTGTAGAGTGTAAGAACACAAACCACAAGGAGGTGTCCAGTTTTCCCAACACTATCTTTTGAAGAGGCTGTGCTATTTCCCATTGGATATCCTTTCCTGCTTTGTTGAAGATTAACAGACCATAAAACTGTGGGTTTATTTCTGGGTATTGTATTGTTTCATTGATTGGGGTGTCTATTTTTTAGTGAACAGGTCTTCATACACTACTATCTATTTACTTATTTATTTTTAATTATAACAGTGATATGCTCAATAAGTAACTTTATTAGTGAAGAACTCTGACAATTTATTCTTAATTTTATCAACAGCATTGTCATTTTAGAAAATGCATTAATATTATAAAATTCAAGTTTCAACTTCAACCCCTCAAATACATTCACAATACTCCTTGCTTAATGTAAGTGACATGTCTTGTTGGAAATTTATCAACTACTTTACCACAAAGTATTTTATAAATTACCTTTCTTCAAGAGAGAATATTAAAATCATCTTTCACATAGGTATGGAGAAAAACCTAGGAGTATAAAATTTTTTTTAAATTTTTTGCCTCTAATGTTTGAATAAAACTGACACTAGGGAAGTGTGCTTTTGTATCAAAGGCTTTGAGTATCCTTTTTAAAAAAATGTTTATTTTTTTTTGAGAGAGAGAGCAAGCATGAGCGGGGGAGGAGCAGAGAAAGAGGGAGACAGAATCTGAAGCAGGCTCAGGCTCTGGGCTGTCAGCACAGAGCCCAATGTGGGGCTTGTAGCCACAAACAGTGAGATCATGACCTGAGCCCAAGTTGAAGGCTTAACTGACTGAGCCACCCAGGTGCCGTACACCTCAATCTCTTTTTAATTAAATACTCCATATGTGATACTTTCTAAGTAGAAGATGACAGACACCTGCTTTATAAGAATTGCAACGTGGCTTGATATGAAAACAGGTTGACCCTCAGTTATACAACTAGGTAACTGGAACAGCCATTCATTCCCCCAAATCCTGACGTTACAGGCATTATTTTAATATCTTCTACCCTCTTATATATTTTATTTTGAAAATGTGGCTTAAAATGACACTAGAAGAACTATTTCATTCACAAATGGCAAGTAAGGCAATGAAGATTAAGCCCTCTTAGTGAAAACAACACCTCAAAAAGTTAACATTTAAAAAAAAATCCTTGAAAGAATTAAAATTACCAGAGTGAGAACTGCAAGTCAAAATCCAGGAGGAGGTGAAAACCAAGAGAAAGCAGCACAGCTCTCTAATCTACTTTTGCTAATCTGTAAAGAAACATTCGCAGAAGGATACATCGTAAACCATTCTAAGCAAGACTCTCAAAAATTTCACCCTCAGGCATCCAACTTGCAGCCTGTGTTCAGGCTTGGGACCCCTAGAATTTGAAGAACTTGGATTAAGATGGCTCCAGGAGCCCTAGAGTCTCATCACCTAACAAAAGGAAAGAAAAACATTTCCAGAGGAAGGCATCATTATAGTAGGTCTCAAATTATTCTTGAAAATTCTTCAAATACAAAAACCACAAAACAAATGCAAATGATTTTAAAAGACTAAAATTACACACTTCATCTTCTCTGACCACAAGGGAATGGAGTTAATAACAGAAGGAAATCTGGAAAATTCACAAATATGTGGAAATTAAATAATACGTTCTTGCACAACCTGTGGGTCAAATAAGAAATCACAAGGGCACCTCACACCTGTCAGATGGCTAAAATAAAAAAGATAAGAAACAAGTGCTGGTGAGGATGTGGGAAAAAAGAACCCTCATGCACTGTTTATTGGAATAAAAACTGATGTAGCTATTGTGGAAAACTTTATGGAGGTTCTTCAGAAAATTAAAAGTAGCATTACTATATGATTTAGTAATTGTACACTAGTATTTACCCAGAGTATGAAAACACTAATTCAAAAAGATATATGCATCCTTGTGTTTATTACAACATTATTTACTATAGGCAAATTATGAAAGTAACCTAAGTTTCCGTAGACAGATGAATGGATAAAGAAGATGTGGTAAATACATAAAATGAAATATTACTCAGCCATAAAAAAGAATGCAATCTTGTAGAGGGTATAATGCTAAGTGAAATAAGTCAGAAACAGAAAATAACACATGATTTCACTCATATACGGAATTTAAGAAACAAAACACAGAAAAAGAGAGACCAAAACACAGACTCTTAAGTATAGCAAACAAACTGATGGTCAGTAGAGGGGAGGCGAGTGAGGGGTGGATGGGTGAAACAAGTGAAGCGGATTAAGTGCTTGTCATAATCAGTACTGAATTGTTGAATTACTGTATTGTACACCTGAAACTAATATAACACTGTATGTTAATTATACTGCAATTAAAATTAAAGAAATAATAATTGCCAAATAAAAAGAAATCACAAGAAAAATTACAGAATACTTTGAAATAAATGAAGATGAAAACCCAATGTACAAAGCATGGGATTCATTGAAAGCAGTGCTCAGAATGAAATTTATTTGTCTTTAAAAAGAAGACAAAGATCTCAAATCAATAACTTAATTTTACATTTTAAGGATCTAGGAAAAGAAGAGCAAACCAAACCCAATGTCAACCCAAAGCTAAAGGAAATAAAGATTAGAGTGGAGATAAATAAAATAAAAATAGAAAAATACAGAAAAATCAATGAAGCCAAAAGTTGGGTTTTGAAAAGATCAACAAAATTTTCAAATCTTTAGCTACACTGAGGACAAAAAGAGAAGAGTCAAATGACTAAAATCAGAACAATATGTGAGGATGTTACCAATGTCCTTAACAATAAAAAGGACTGTTAAGAGTTCACTATGATCAACATATACTATGATATATACCAGCAAATTAGATAGCCTAGATGAAATGGAAAAATTCCTAGAAACATGCAAAATACTAAAACTGACATAAGAAGACATAGAAAATCAGAATAGATCTGTAACAAGTAAAGAGATTGAATCAGTAATAATAAACCTCCCAACAAAGAAAAATCTAGGACCAAAGGGCTTCACTGGTGAATTCTATCAAACATTTAAAGTAGAATTAACACAAATCCTTCTGAAACTTAAAATAAAACTGAAGTAGAGGGAATATTACCAAATTCATTCCATTAGGGCAGTATCATCCAGATATCTAAGCTAGACAAAGTCATCACAAGAAAACTGCAGAACAGCATCTCCTAAATACAGATGCAAAAGTTTTCGATTACAAGCAGCATACAATGAAAGAAAAATTAAGGGATTAAAAAGGAAACAAGACATCATAAGAACGAACATGTAAAAACAACAGACAAATATACATTCAAAGACATGAACTATTAGGATCACCAGAGATAGACTATTAATTATATGTTGTGTATAAATAAAAGGTAAGTGAAAACATTTGTAAAGAACAAGAAATTGTAAGAAAGGGCACAGCAAATTTAAAAAGCAGGCATTCGAGACAGGGAAAATAAGATACTGTGAGTAAAATTAAGAAATTAATGGACTGTGTTGAGAGCCTATCAGAGACAACTGGAGAAAGAATAAAGTCCAAGAACAGAGAAACTAGAAAAAACAATTGCATTTACAAATGCTCGATTTATGATAGAGGAGTAACTAAAGAATAGTAGAGAAAACTGGTCTTTTCAATAAACGGTCCTCAAAAAAATTAAGCATCCAGATGGGGAAAACAATGAAATTACATCTCCGCCTCACAATAAACAGAAAAATTAATTCCAAGTGCACAACAAACTAAAAGTAAAGAAAAAACTATAAAACTTCAAGAAGAATATATAGAAAAAGATCTTCTGGACTCTGGATTATGAAGAAGAGCAGAAACTGTTAATCATAAAATATTGATAAATTTGTCCACACTAAAATTAAGAACTTCTGTTCACCAAAAGACTCAAAAGAGAGTAAAAAAATAGGTATCTTTAACACATTTGAACAAACTGGTATCCAGAATATACAAAGAATTCGTACAAATCAGTAATAATCTGTTGGGCAAAAGATTTGAACATGCAAGTCACAAGAGAAGAAATTCAAATGGCCAGTAAATATGAAAAGGTGGCTAAATCTACCTGGAAACAGAGAGTCACATGAAAACTACAGTGAATACACCAACACATACTCATAAGAGTAGCAAACATTAAAAAGTCTGGCAATACCAAGTGTTAGAAAAGAAGGGAGCAATGGAACTTTTTTATTCTCCAGGTGGTAGTGTGAATAGATACTATTTCTTTGGAAAACATATTAGCATCACCATGAGAAGTTAAAGATATACATATATACCTTATGACCCAGGAATTCCACTCCTTAGAGAAATTTGTGTACCTGAGTATCAGGATAAATGATAGAAGCAAATTTTTTTCATAAAAACAACCCAAGTGCCCATCAATAGCAGAATGGAGAAGTATCATTGTAGGAAGTGATGACACAGTATAGAAAATGGCACAATTCAGAAAATGACATGGTATAGAAAAAATGGAAAAGAAAAAAAAAGCCCCTCACGGTATAGGAAAAAAAAAAGGAGTAGCATTCCATTCCATCAAGTTCAAAACCAGACATGTGTAATCTAACATTTATTATTTAAGGATATTCTTATGGGATAAAACTATAAAGAAAAGTAAAAAAAAAAGTCAAAGTAATAGTTTATCCAAATATTAAGAGAAAGGTATGAATGGCAGAACAAATATGGGTGTTCAGAATGTTCTGGGTGCATCTATTTCTCAAATAGTCACTGGGGTTTTTTCTGTTATAATTATTCATTATTATGAATGTTTGGAAGTGTCAATTTGTATAATCATAATCGAAAATATCGCAAGTGTGGAAAATGTTCCTATAGATTAGCACTATCACTATTCAAGTTTTTATAACACATTTATTTGCTCTTAAAGAGTATTTTTCACAAAGAAGCCACAATAAATGATTTAAGACGAGAGGACTAAAACTATGTTTTTAAAAAGGCAAGCCTCACTGTCTGAAAAATAGTATAAACTATTTTGAAATCATTATTATCTAATTGTTTTGTTTTACTGAGATATAGTTAACATAAAATAAAATGCATAGATTTAGGTGTTCAGTATGATCAATTGTGGCAACTGCATACACTTATGTGACCACCACTTAGAAAAAAATACATAAACATTTCTTCCCTTATATTCCTTGTTTCTTTTTTAAAAATATAAACCATATATAGAGTAAATCTCTGTCAGATTCTTGAAGTAACTATTAATTCCATTTTCCTTGCACTCATCTTCTAATACATACTAGTTAAAGAAGGTATAAGTAACATTTTCATTTTACCTTGGGCTACAGGATTTGTCACCTTCTGACAAAATATGGGTGTCATATAAGGTATATACAATTATTTAACAGCTGCCATGAAGAAGTAACTACATAAATTGAGAACATAGTAACTGATGGGATCAAAATCAGAGGTTTCTATAATAGAATATTTTACAATTTAGTTCCTCTCAACTAAAGAATTCCAGCTGAGGATAAAAGAAGCAAAGCCAAATGAAACCATAAAATATGGAAGATAGGCAGGGTCTTAGCAGTACCTGAACACATGTGTAAAAAATACAACTGATTGGCAAAGCTCTCAGAGATGACTGGTTCATCTGTTTTGAGTCTGGGCATGTGTTAAATAGCCACAAGCCTCCGTTTGCAAAAAGCAGGGGGATAAAAGAGTAGGGTCAGGAAGAGCTTGTACCTTTCTACCTTCCACAGTTATCTGTTGGTGGAATTTTCCATGATAAATTTAAAAAACACCAAAACAAGGCAGCGTATATGATAGGTATCAAAAAGTCAGTTGTGATTTTCATATCTCTCAATTCAGTTCAGATTATGATTATTGACAGCTACGTGGTTTGCTTATTCAGCTTCAAGAGATTCATAGCTGAATCTCTAAGTTTGGCAGAATTCAGAAAGAGACAGGAAAGGCAACTGGAAAAACTCCATGACCAATCCATCTGCTTAAATTGTTTACTTACAGTAACAGTATACAAATGTCTCATGTTACTGATAAACCAAAGAAAGCTTCTTGGGATGCTGTTACTATCCAAACTCAAATGTAATGTTCATCATCACAGAGTAACAAGAAAAGTCAATGAAAATACAAATCGTGCTCACTTGGACCAAATTTAATACAATGGCAAGATTTATATATACAATGGAAATACTACATGGCAATGAAAAAGAAATGAAATCTGGCCATTCATAGCAAAGTGGATGGACCTCAAGGGTGTCATGCTAAGCGAAATAAGTCAGGTGGAGAAGGACAGATACCATATGTTTTCATCCATAGGTCTAGCAGGAGAAACCTGACAGAGGACCATGGGAAGGGGAAGGTGGGGGGGGGGGGAAGAGTTAGGGAGACGGAGGGAAGCAAACCATGAGAGACTCTTGAATACTGAGAACAAACTGAGGGCTGAAGCGGGAGAGGAAAAGGGAAGAGGGTTAATGGTCATGGAGGAGAGCACTTGTGGGGAGGAGTACTAGGTATTATATGGAAACCAACTTGACAATAAACTGTAAATTTAAAAGAAAAGAGAGAAAAAAATAAATAAAATCTTTAAAAAAAACAAAGGAAAGAAGTGGAAAGATGGTAAATATGAACTTAAATATTTAGGTAGTTACATTAAATGCAAAAGGACTACATATTTTAATAAAAGGCATGCTTTAAAAAAAACCCCAGAAACTTATTTGAAATAACTAAACATTTCTGCCACAAAAAGGTCTTTGGAGCAATTTATTTTAACTTCAATTTTAAATAAAATTTTATTGGGAAACGTAACAGGAAAATGAGAAAACGTATAAGTACAATTTGAAGAATAATAGTAATCTGAACACTGGATATTTGCCATCTAGTTAAGAAAAGAAGACAAGAAAAGAAGACTTCAAGAAGCCACCTACATGAATTTTCCTGACTACATCTCCCTCTCAACTCTCTGAATAATCATTATCCTGATTTTTATAAGAAATATTTTCTGGGGCGCCTGGGTGGCTCAGTCGGTTGAGCCTCCGACTTCAGCTCAGGTCAGATCTCACGTTCGTGGGTTCGAGCCCCGCGTCAGGCTCTGTGCTGACAGCCAGCTCAGAGCCTGGAGCCTGCTTCCAGTTCTGTGTCTCCTTCTCTCTCTGCCCCTCCCCCTCTCATGCTCTGTCTCTCTCTGTATCAAAAATAAATAAAACATTTAAAAAATTTATAAAAAAATATTTTCCATATCTTCTTTATAGTTTTACCATCTGTTAATACATTCCAAAACAATAGATTCTTTGGTCTATTCTTGGGCTTTATATACTGGAAGTGTAATAGTGTCTGTATGTATGCACATGGATATGGACACATATACATACATGTGTGTATATATATTTATACATGTATATAGTTACTATATATTTATATTTACTTGACTTGTTTGGCCCACTGAGCACTGTGAGATCCACCCATGTGGTTACCTATAGCTGCGGTTCATTTTTATTGTTGAATAATATATTCTATTATACAAACATACCATAATTTATATAGTCAGCCATTGATGGATACTTGGGCATTTCCCATATCTGGTAATCATAAAAATGTGATTGAACATTTGTATACATGTCTTCTGGTGATTATACGCATTGCTTTCTGTAGGGCAGAGACACAGAAGTAAAATATGATGTGTATATCTGCAACTTTAGTCAATAATAGCTAACTGCTTTCTAAAGTAGAAGTAGTAACTTACATTATCACAGTGTATGCACATTCCATTGCTCTGCATCGTTGCCAATATTTGGTATTTTCAATCTTTAGCTTTCGCTATTCTGAAAGGTGTTGATTATTTTTGTATTTACTTATTGGCTATTGAGAGTTCTTCTTTTGGAATATCTGTCATACCACTTCTTCGTGAGCTACACACTAAAGATCTTCTTCCATTAAACTGTCTTTTTACAGTTTTTCTGGTGTCTTTTGATGAATAAATTTATTTTTAAAAATTATTATTTTTTTAATTTAAGTTCAAGTTAGTTACCATACACTATAGTATTGGTTTCAGGAGTAGAACCCAGTGATTCATCATTTCCATATAGCACCTAGTGCTCATCCAAACAAGTGCCTTCCTTCATGCCCATCACCCATTTAGCCCAGCCCCTCTAGTAACTTTCATTTTGTTCTCTATATTTAAGAGTCTCTTATGGTTTCCTTCCTTCTTTATCTGGTATATTATCTGAAAAAGTCTTGCTCATTCCGTTGGTTGCCTTTTGGTTTGGTTGATTGTTCCATTGCTGTGCAGAAGCTTTTTACCTTGATGAGGTCCCAACAGTTCATGTTTGCTTTTGTTTCCCTCGCCTACAGAGACTTGTCTAGTAAAAAATTGCTACAGCCAAGGATGAAGAGGTTGATGCCTGTTTTCTCCACTAAGGATTCTGATGGTTTACTACCTGATATTTAGGCCCTTCTTCCATTTTGAATTTATTTTTGTGTATGGTGTAAAAAAAAATATTCAAGCTTAGCACCAAATGCTGAAAAGACTATATTTCGAGCCCATCTCTGGGTTCTTTTTCTATTCCATTGATCTGTGTATCTGTTTTTGTGCCAGTACCATATAGTCTTCATTTTTACAGCTTGTAAAGTCCAGAATTGTGAGGCCTCCAGCTTTGGTTTTCTTTTTCAACATTACTTTGGCTATTCGGGGTCTTTTCTGGTTCGATAAAAAATTTGGAATTTGTTTGTTCTAGCATTGTGAAGAATGCTGGTATTAGTTTGATAGGGATTGCACTGAATGTGCAGACTCCTCTGGTAACAATGTTTATTCTTCTAATCCATAAGCATGAAATGTTTCTCCATTTCTTTGTGTCATCTTCAATTTATTTCATAAGCTTTCTATAGTTTTCAGGGTGCAGATATTTTACCTCTTTGGTTAGGATTATTCCTAGGTATCTTAAGGTCTTTGGTGCAATTGTAAATGGGGTAGATTCCTTGATTGTCATTTCTGCGGCTTCATTATTGGTGTATAGAAATGTAACCAATTAGTATACATTGATTTTGTATCCTGCAACTTTGCTGAATTCATGTATCAGCTCTAGCAATTTTCTGGTAGCATCCTTTGGGTTTTTCACGTACAGTATTATGTCATCTGCAAAGAGTGAAAGTTTGACTTCTTCTTTGCCAATTTTATTTCTTTCTGTTGTCTGATTGCAAAGGCTAGGACTTCCAACACTATGTTCAACCACAGTGGTGACAGTGGACATCCCTGTTGAGTTCCTGACCCACGGGAGAAAGCTCTGTTTTTCCCCACTGAGGATATTAGCTGTGGGCCTTTCCTATACGGCCTTTATGATGTTGAGGTATTCCTTCTATCCCTACTTTGTTTACGGTTTTTATCAAGAAATGATGCTGTATCAAAAATTAATTGGCCATACATTTGTGGGCCCAGTTCTGGGTTCTCTATTCTATTACATTGGTCTATGTGTCTGTTTTTGTGCCAATACCATACTGTCTTGATGATGACAGCTTTGTAGTAGAGGCTAAAGTCTGGGATTGTGATGCCTCCCGTTTTGGTTTTCTTCTTCAATATAGCTTTGGCTATTCGGGGTTAAAGTAGGAAAGAGTATGCAATGGAAAAAAGACTGCCTCTTTAGCAGGTGGTTCTGGGAGAACTGGACAGCAACATGCAGAAGAATGAAACTAGACCACTTTCTTACACCATACACAAAAATTAACTCAAAATGGCTGAAGGACTTGAATGTGAGACAGGAAACCATCAAAACCCTCGAGGAGAAAGTAGGAGAAAGTAGCAATTTCCTACTCGACACATCCTCAAAGGCAAGGGAAATGAAAGCAAAACTGAACTCTTGGGACTTCATCAAGATAAAAAGCTTCTGCACTGCAAAGGAAACAATCAAGAAAACTAATAGGCAACTGACAGAATGGGAAAAGATAGTTGCAAATGACGTATCAGATAAAGGGCTAGTATCTAAAATATATAAGAAACTCACCAAATTTCACACCCACAAAACAAATAACCCAGTGAAGAAATGGGCAGAAGACATGAACAGACACTTCTCCAAAGAGGACATCCAGATGGCCTACAGGTACATGAAATGATGCTCAACATCACTCATCATCAGGGAAACACAAATCAAAACCACACTGAGATACCACCTCACGCCAGTTAGAGTGGCTAAAATGAACAAATCAAGAGACTATAGATGCTGGCGAGGGTGTGGAGAGACGGGCACCCTCCTACACTGTTGGTGGGAATGTAAACTGGTGCAGCCGCTCTGGAAAACAGTGTGGAGGCTCCTCAAAAAACTATCAGTAGAACTCCCTTATGACCCAGCAATAGTACTGCTAGGGATTTACCCAAGGGATACAGAAGTGCGGATGCATAGGAGTACATGTACCCCAATGTTCATAGCGGCACTTTCTACAATAGCCAAATCATGGAAAGAGCCTAAATGTCCATCACCTGATGAGTGGATCAAGAAGATGTGGTATATATATATACAGTGGAGTATTACATGGCAATGAGAAAGAATGAAATCTGGTCATTTGTAGGAAAGTGGATGGACTTGGAGGGTGTCAGGGTGTCATGCTAAGTGAAATAAGTCAGGCGGAGAAGGACAGATACCATATGTTTGCACTCATCGGTCTAACAGGAGAACAGCAGAAACCTAATGGAGGACCAGGGGGAGGGGAAGAGGAAAAGAGAGTTGGGGAGAGAGGGGGACGCAAAACTTGAGAGGCTATTGAATACTGAAAGTGAACCAAGGGTTGTAGGGGGAGTGGGAGGGGGAGAAAAGGTGGTGGTGATGGAGGAGGGTACTTGTGGGGAAGAGCACTGGGTGTTATGGAAACCAATTTGACAATAAACTATTTAAAAAAATATAAACAAACAAATGTAGTTTTATAATCTATAACTGGTATTTACAAAGTCTTTCAATTCTAGTTTCAGTTTGCTACTACTCAAAATGATTCATTTACTTTTGTGTCCCTTTTGTTGGACTGTGGATTCTTGTTCTTGTAAAGTCATTTGAGAGAAACTACCTGAGTACTAGGATAAAGGTGTCTTCTTCAAATGAGGATTTGCATTTATTTCCGTCTGCCAAGTTCCTGGGGACACCACTGATCAATCTGAGACTACTATTAACTCACTTCACTATTTGAAATAACACAGGTGATGTGAATTTGAACTACAAGTCAATGCTAGGACTGGAGTACAGTAATAATTCTGCATTATGCCAAGGTACTTCCTTTGCAGTCTCACAGGATGGGGTGAGAGGGTTCATGATTATATCATGGAATAGGTTACGGTGGTCCCTCTTTTGCAAAAGAAAATCTAGTAGATATCACCCCTTAGGCAGCACTAAGGATTTTACTTTTGTCCCCTACCCCATGAGGCCTGCAAATAATAACTCACATTTGCCAGTCTGGCAACTCCCTTTGGGGCATTCAGTTATAACTGAATACAACTTCCCAAATCCTTTGTTTTTCTCTGGCCTAGTAATTCTTCAGTTCCTTCTTAGCAATTTGATGCTTTTAGGAAAGTTACTTCTGATTTCCTCCTGTATTTTTAAATGTTTTTGTTAGTAAAATGGGTACAAGTACCATAGACCACCAAATTTCTTACAGAATTGGGCAGAGTTTGTTAAAAATTGTAATATACACAACACAGCTTACAAGCTCTTTATTTCTAAACAGAATCAGAGAACCCAAAAAGTCAGAAGGGACCTGAGACAAAGAGTAAGTACTACAATACTCATGTTTCCTCCGTTTCCTGATCTCACTCATCACAGGAGTGTTTTGTACATCACAAGTTGAACCTGTCAGCTCTAATGCAGTTCTCAGAACTTCAGGAAAAGTGTCTAAGAAAACCTGTACTAAAGCAATAACACAAAGCATCAATGTGCTGAGGTCTCCGTGAGGAGGGTGAAGAGCTCAAGACTCATTTCTCCCCGCTCCTCAGTGAGTGCCCGCCCAGGTCCATGCCTTGTCACTTCTAGGCTGTTTTCAAACCCTTCAATGGGTACTTGGCTTTGGCTCTAATGATTTTGTTACTCCAGGCAGTTTTCCAAACAAAAAGGAATGGTTATTTACAATTCCTAGACTGAAATCATAAATACCAGCTGAATTACACTGAAATGTCAGTATAACTCTATGAAGAGAATCTCACATAAAGTGAGTCTGTCTTGGCTGGGTAAAAAGGATTTGGGTTATAAAAATAGCAAAGGATCTTACTGTAGGTAAGTTTAGACTCTCAGGTGGTCCTGCAGTATATACTCTGAGGACAGCTTTACAGCAAGGTTTCTGACACAGACCATTTAGACTGGGAGCCAGACTACATTTTTCTCCCCCAAATTATAAGGAATCAGTGGTATTCCAGTAAATTGCTCCTTTGTGAACAGAATAACTTTACTTAGATTTTCATACTGAATACCTTTCTTATACAGATCATTTTACATTTTCCTCAAAAATTCTGTGATTATTTCAATCTAAAACAATATTCATGAGATAAGGTGCACATGGTGGTTATCAAGTAAACATTAGTGCAAAGTATAAGTACCCTTTATAAAGATAAAAATAATTAATATGTGCTAATTTTAAAATAGAGATTTTCCCAAAACGTATCAAGCCTCCAAACACTCCATCTAGCACATGCCTGACGATTAGCAACTCTGAACTCTCTGACACCCTGAAAGGGATGTGTTGTACTGAAGAACTGACTCTTTGTGGCTCTGCTGCTCCAGTTCCTACAGAAGACTGTACTGTCTGATGCCAAAAGCAACTGAACACTATCTTGTAAAGTTAGCCTAAGAACCCAGTAATTCCACCGCTGAGGCATATGCCCTAGACAAGAGCAATGATTCTCAAAGTATGATCCTTGGACGAGCAGCATCAGTGTTCCCTATGAAATACACATTCTTGGGATCCACTGAATCAGAAACCCAAGGTGGGGTATGTTTTAACAAGTCCTAGGTAATTCTGATGTAGACGAAAGTCTAAGGCTCCCCACTTTGGAGAAATTCTTGTTCATTTGCTCTGATACACGAATGTTTGAGCAGCACTGTTTCAAATCTCTTACTTTCTTTCTCTCAAACACACACCCCCATACACATTCAACCGTGAATGAATTCAATCCTGAAAAACAATGTCCATGTCAGAAAAATAAATTTAAAAACTGTATTATAATTAACACAGTGAAGTACTCACTATTCCACAGAGAAAAATCAATGAAAAACAGCTACATTTGTAAACCTAAATAAAACTTAGAATCATAATTTTGATTGAAAAAACTCATAGAATTCTACAGTTTATTTTATAAAGGTCAGATATAAGCAGAATTGAATCATATATTACTTCAGAAGACATTCATGTGAGAAAGAAATAAACCTCTTAAAAAACAAAGAAATATTCTTCTTTTATGAAAGAAAGCAAGAAAAGATACTGCCTTTAATACTGTACAGTATTTCCTTCAGGAGAAAGCAGAGACAGAAATGGGGCACTGAGAACCACAGATGTACTGAGAACAGTCTACTTTTTACGTTGTGCGGTAAGTTCACAGGTGTTCATTGTATTTAGGTTAGGTTATTTTTGTCACTATATTCTTTTGTGTATCTCAAATGTTATAAATATTAAACCCAGAAAACAAAAAACAAAAAACAATGTAGATAACAAAGATAGCCATTACATCAAATAAAAAAATTAGAAACCGCCAAAGTGATATAAATTGTGTAAACTATGATATGATCATTTAGTTACAAAGAATTTTTAAAGACATGGGAAAATATTTATGACAAACCTAGTTAGATAAAATAATATAAGAAATGTCCAGTAAAGAGATTAGAAGAAAATACAATAAAATGTCAACAGTGGTCATTATGGGGAGTTTATTTCTTCTTTGTACATTTAAAGTTTTCTATATTGAATAAAGATCATTTAAAGATCATTAAGAATGTCTTAACTGTCACGAAAACATTTATGACTCTAAGTCATTAAAGAAAACTGCCAAATCTTCTGTTGGAAAGAGTAAGGAAATTGGTGCTTTGTGGAAATCTTGTTGCAATTTATGAGCTTTATAATTCAAAGTTTTACATTGTCTGCCATAAAATTGTATTATCTTTATTACTGTAATTCCTTTTAAATTTATTTTTTTGTGCACAGAAAAATATGACTTGTTTTTGCTATTGAGAATTTCAATTAAAATTACTAAAAACAATATCATATTAATTAAAAACAAAAGAAAAAAATTCATCGGTGGTTGATCAGCTTTTGGAAACGCAGAAGAAATGCGTGAGAGTCAGCCTTATGTCACTATGTCAGTCCCTATATCCTGACATAGTGAGAAAGAACCACAAAGATCAAGGCCAAAGGCCAGAGATTAGTTACATACCTTTTTTTCCAGTATTCTAGCGATCTCGCCTAGGGTCCGGTCTAAAGCAGAAACCTTATTGTTTGCCCAGGAGCCACTGTCTTGTACTTGTAGTTGTTTTAGAAGATCTTTGGCTAATCGCTGAAGTCTTCGATGCAAAATGAAAGGAAGAATGACATTAATAAATTAGACAATAATATTTCATTTTCCTAAACCTTTTGAAACCAAAGTTAATTTCATTATTATATTAGAAACTCCTTCACAGAACACCTATAGGGAGGAACAAACAAAACCCCTCCTAGTCCTCATGGCACAAAACAGAACTAGAGGACAGCACTGTTCATCTAGATTAGCTAGAACATTGCTACCACACTTACTGTGTGACACTTAAACTAGAGCAAAACTGCAGGTTCTGCAGGTAGGGAGAAGGTAAGACAATGATGGCAGAGAAAATGAGTATAAGAAACTCAGCAGGTTTTCATACTTTGATTTCAATCTTCAAGGTAGGCTTGGATATTATTTGGTAAGCACTGTAAACTCTCAAAATGTCTAACTCCACACATTCCAATTTACAAGTAATTTGGGGATTGCCTGACCCCGCTGATGTCATTTACTTAGACAATAAAGCAACATTTGCTTTTCACCAAGAAATAACACACATTACCTGGACTGTAGGATTCTCACAAGTGACCCATGTGTAGTATTTCTTTGTAGCCCTTACCTCTGTTTCATGTACTTCACTCTGTGCAATCCTCTTCTCCTTTCCACTGACAATAAGTAGCCAACTGACAGATATTCACCAGAAATGCTTCCAGGTCTCTCCATTTCTCTCCTATACATCATCCCCCTATTGTCTCACTTCCATTTTTATCTGTGATAGATTCTGTAGGCCATGATTATAGTCACTTTCTGGTAAACATGCTACATTCCCTCTCTGTTGTTCTTTTGTCATGCCTACTTAAGCCAAATCCTAGCAGTGATGATAATCACTAATATTTAACTCTTACTGAGGGCTAGCACCACTCTCAGTGTCTTGGTGTATTAATTTATTTAGCTGGATAATTAACATCTAGCAGCCTTTCCACCTCTGATCTTCAAATGACTATACATTCAGGACCGTACTAAATCTGTCTAGTCTGCTCACTCTCCACAAAGGCTTGCTTCATACAGTAGCCATTCTCTTCAAAACTCCGTACTTTCCTTTGAAACTCTTGTTTTCAAAAGAAGATCTTATATTTCAGAGTGAAAATGGAACTATTGTAAGTAACAAGAAAATCTTCACTTTCGGCCACAAAATCTACAAGCCTATCTATATTTCACCCACACTCTCCTTTGCTTCCCCTATTACAATCAAGGAAGACTGATTCTGCCTATGTAGGGCTAATCCTGCCACACAGACTCTGTGTACATGAAGTCCTTCTGGATCAAAATTATTCCCTTCCTCCTTCAGTGTCTTTGCAAATACTCTTCATTCATTCCTTCTGAAAAGCTTCCTTCACCTCCACGTTATCTAGAAAATTCCTACAAATCCTTGGGTTTTTGGCTCAAATATTACTTTCTCTGATTTGACTATTCCTTCAAATCACTCATCACAAGTCTTTCCTATGCAGAACTTTACAAGAGAACTTTATGCAATGATGGGAATGTCCCATATCTGTACTGTCCAACATGGTGGCTGCTAGCTAAATGTGGCTCTTGTGCACCTGAAGTAACCTTAGTGAGACTGAGGAACTGAATTTTAAGTTGCATTTAATCTTAATAATGTAAATAGCCACATACAGCTAGAAGCTATTATGCTGAACAGTGCAGAAGTGCAATGTTAACTTCATAAAAGAGGGCTGCTACCTACCTCTTGTTCGTTGCCTTATCCACAGAACCAAATATGCTATCTCTATGTAAGTGCACTCATCAGTTATTTAGTGATGAATGGGCTAATAAGAAAAATTTTCCTTAATCTTAATAATACCCATAACTTACAAAATACATTAATGTACATGATCTTATATAATCCTATGAAAACAATGTCCATTACTCTTATTCCCATTTTAAAAAATGAAGAAACTAAGGCTCAGGCAAATTCAGTGACTGTTCCAAGGTCTCACAAATGGAAAAATGTGTTACTGGGAGTAGGTCCGTGATCTTCAAATCTCATGGTATTGTCTCTAAACCATATTAGTCAATTCAAATAAGGAAATTTTCTTCCCAAATAAATAATACCACAGAATACAATTTCACCTAAGTAATATTTGTATAAAAATTTTAAATGTCTCAAAGAATACAACAGCAAATGCAGCTCAAAAAGGCACTGATGAACTACAGTTTAAACCCAAGCTATCCATATGAAGTTTACTTTGATAAGGTCAAAGAATGAATATAAACTCTAACAGCAGAAATATCTATGCATGAATTCTGGCTCCAGTACATACCAAATATATAAACCCTGGGACAATTACTTAACTACTTGGAATCTCAATTTCTTCATATTAGAAGTGGAGACTGTGTGTGTGTGTGTGTGTGTGTGTGTGTGTGTGTGTGTGTGTATTATATATGTATTCTCCCTTTTCTTTCCTTTCAGAGCTTTTGAAGATCAGAGACAATGTATGTACTTAACACCATTCGGGAGTAAAGGAGACATTCAATCAATGACCAACTATTATTACTATTCATTGACAGAAGGTCTCAATCTAACACAAGGAAAAAGGGAATATAAAAAATACAGAAACAGAATAAGTACAACATACTTCTTTTCCCTTTTAATCGAATATGGGCTGGAGTCCCATCTGATTAAAGTTACTGACCTTATCACGTTGAGGAATACTGGCAACGAACTTTATTGTGTGATAGATAAGTAGCCACTTCAGCTTTTGGCTGAATAAAGCCTGCACACCATGTAACTAAATATCCAGCCATAGCCATGGATGCATATGAATCTAGCAGTATTCTTACCAAGAATGCTCACATTCCACTGAAAATCAGGGGTACTTAGAGAGGCACAAGGACCATTTTAATTCACAGAATACATGAGGCTTGTATTTCACCCTGAGGTAAATCAAATCTGGGATTCATATGAACCTACCCTTCAAGGAAGAATGCCAAATCAAAGGGATGCTTTGGTAACATGAGATAAACCTCTGTTTTATTCCCTGACTCCACAGAAGGGAGATAGCCCCTCTCAGAAAAAAACCATCAGATTTTGATTCATACTATGAATAATTATAGACTGTCAGAACTCAGGCCCTGAAAGTTGTATTTTTCCCACAGGGGAAGAACAGAAGTTGTTTAGAGGATGCAGTTTTTTAACACAGAAATGGTTATTTGAGTTACTTCTGGCAGAAAATTTTTCTAGTATGAAAAGGAAAAAGTAGAGGTGTTGTATCTCCTAGCCTAGAACATGAGAATTATCTGTCTGATAAATGGCTTTGTGAAGAATTTTGTAAGGTCAAGTACTTTCTTCTCAAAACTTAAACAAATTCTCACAAGACTTCTAAGTTCAAATATGTCACCGGTAAATGTGAAATGTAAATGTATTTCTGTAAGAAGCCCTAACTTCTGTCACAGTAAAGTTTGGGTAGAGTTCATTAGATCACTGGGATGATTTGTAAAAATGTAAGAAAGGAGACTGGGTCCACTTTAGGAAGAAATATTGCTCTTTAGTGTGATGGACAGGAAGACATAAACACATCATCATTTTTTTCTTTTACTTCCTCTATTTGAAAGGTACACGGTCTAAATTTAAGGCTATTGGTTCCCCTTCTATTTTTAAATCATATGTTGAAGCTTATATTTCTAAGTATGAGATCTTAAGAAATCTCTATATCAGATGAAAAAAATCAGTGTACATATGTTACCTCCTACATTGGACATTTTTCATTTTTGCCTGCCAGCATCTCTTCTTATAGAAAAAAGAACCCAGCTTCCCCTTTTAAGGAACCTCCTTGCCTTCACATTACATGTATACGCTTGATGTGCTCAGTGCTATTGGGGTGTTACTGTTCCCAGGCCCTCACTCTCAGAGGAAAGAGCTAGGAAATATGTATATATGATATGAATTAAAACATTACTATATATAGTTATATATTATATTATATATAACCATTATCCTATATATTATGCATGCTATGTATACATATACATGATATGTATTATTATATATTACATATACATAAACAAACACATTTACATCTATATTTCTATTTCTATATATTGAAAAATACAAATTAATACTTATATCTATAATTCCAATTCACTACATGGTATTATTATTCTCCCTGGATATATTTTTAACTCTTTTCCAGCAGTGAGCAATCTGCCATTCATCATTCTTAATATATTTGTTTGACCACTCCCCCTACAGGTAACATATCACCCATCTTTGTTTCTATATGAATGCTATTATGTCCCAGCTTGGGCCTCTGACTCCACACTCTGGGTTTTTGTGCTCTCTCACCCTTGCTTGGGTTTCAACAGCCTTCGTGAGGCTTCCGTCTTCACTTGGTCTCTGACAGACTGCGCCAGGATGCTCTCCTCATCCTGCTCTGACTCACACCAGGCCATGATGCCCCACCTCACGTGGAGGCTCCCTTCACTCTGCTGGGGCTCTGAGCTTCCAGATATGGCCACTAGTCTTGCCCCTGCAGAAATGTCCACCTCAGCCTACTCGGACTCTGACATCCCCCACTGTGCCAGTGTCATCTCCAGCCATCTCATCACTGCAGATGGCTGCTTGCTCTCATCCAATGACCTCAGGACTAAATTTTTCTGGAAAAGGGAGGGGTAGCCAGAGGAAGGGAGAAAGAGTCGGTTTCATTTATTGGCCAGAATATTTTAATAAGGAGACACTTTGTCTACTATCTGGTTACCAAGTTCAATCAGTTACAATAATTATCCTTTTGGAAGCCCAATTATCCTAAAGAGGATAATCCAGTAGAAAGCTCTTAAGTTGGCTACTGAGTCCTTTGACAAAACTCTAGCATTCTTTGACAGCTTCCTTGCCATCTAGTATGACAGGGCATTTAGATCTAAAATTAGGCACATTTCTCAGAAATTCTTGCTTCTTTTAGTGAGAAATAATAATTCAAGTTCCAAATTAGTGAGCTCACTGCCAATAGGTTGGTTGGCCATTGTTCCTAGGTCTCTTTAATGGAGAGAGCCAGGATATAAATGCGTATATATACACATGCATTCATACATATCCATGTATACACATGCATGTTCACATACAGATATGTATACACACAAATACACATACTACTTTCTGGAAGATAAAATACCTCATTAATTCATTTCATTCAAATTCAAATTCAGTCCTACAGGGGTTTTACCTGATCTCTTCTATATTACATTTATCTCCTTTCTTGCAAACTGAGGACTCAATTTCTCAAGAACACAGCAAATGGGAGAATTTTAGTTTCCATAATATCCTTTACTTTATCCCAGATTATATGCAGAACAGACTCAAGAATAACATTATTAATATCATTACCAATATAATTAGAGAACATTTAATTTATTAGCATATGTTTCACTGATATTTTTCTTAGTTATATTATAAAATTATGAGATACAGTTACTATGTAATATTCTTCTGGCCATCGGTTTGTCTTAGTTCTATAAGAAACTGTAACTTTCAGGTTCATCACTAATCACTATGTTGAAGTCTTTTTAAAACAATTTTGATTATCTAAAGTTCACTTTTTTAAGAGTTAAGATCCTCAAGAAAAAAATGTGGGTCAATGATTCCGCAATTGGCAAAACTAATTTTTGAGGCTATAAAATTATTGACATGCAAGAGCAAGGCAGCACTGTTCACAAGAGCCCTCCCAGAGGAACGCACTTGAAAATGAGGTTCAAGTGATTTTCTTCAAATTGGTTCTCTGCACTTTGAAGTGAAAACATTAGTTACTTGGGGGTTCTTCTTTCCTTACATGTTATCCCAGTTGCTTCTTTTTGTTTTCTTTAACACTAATGTTAATATCATGCAGGTCTTGTGACTGTTCGGATTTACTTGTTTTTTGGATTTCATGGAAATACCTGGTAAGGTGGTTTGTTGTTAAATAGTGTCATGGGTTTTTGGTTTTCTTAACTAATTACCTGGTTTCTCTGAGAAGATCTGGAGATATTGAAAAATTATGCTTCTATTGCTACTGCGTTTATTTTTAGGCTTATAATCTAAACAAACATCCTGGCTGCCCCGTGGTCAACAGACTGTAGTAAAGGAAAAGCAAAAGTAGTAGAAGACTAATTAAGGAGCCTACTACAATAATCCAGATGAGAGATAATGGTAGGTTAAATTAGAGTAGTTACTACGGAGGTAATGAAAAGTGGTCAGATTCTGAATATATTTTAAAGACAGAACCAATAGAATTTGTTGATGGACTGACAGTGAAGTGTGAGGAAAAAGAGGATGACTAAAGATTTTAGTCTCAACTTAAAGGATGGACTTGCCATTTCCTAAAATGAGCAAAAAATATGAGGGGTAAAGTTTGGGAGCATATTTCAGGAGTTTAATTTTGTACATGTTCTCTTGAGAGGTCCAACTGAGCAGACATCCAAGTGGAAATACTAAATAGGAGTTTAGATATATGAGCCTGGAGTTCTGGGGAGAGGGTTGGGTTGGAGTCATAAACTTAAAATCCACCAGTGACTAAATGTTTTAAGTCATAAAACTGAATAAGATTACCAAGGGAATAATTCTGTATTTGAATTCTCAGGACAAAGGCATGCTAATGTTCAAGGTCAAGGAGACAAGTAAGAACCATGAAAAGAGACTGAAAAAGAGCGGCCAGTCGAGTAAGAGGAGAATCCAGAGAAAGTTCTAAAGTGGACCATTTACAGTAAAGCCCTCCCCCCCTTGAATTATGTCTTGCTATCCATGACCTGTATACTCTCCTCCTACAATGCTTCTGAACTTGGTGAAAGGACTTGCTTTGGCCAATGGGATATAAGCAAATGTAACATAAGCAGAGGCTTGGTAAGTCCTACTATCTCTTATCAACATTGATTCAAAAATCCTCAACAAAACAAGCAAAATGAATTCAACCACGAATTATCACCATGATCAAGTGACCTCTCATCCTCAAGGTGGCTGACCTGGTCTTCTTTACACAGTAATCACAGGGGCGCAAGCAAGTGGGGTTGAAAGCAGAAGCCTCAGGACTCTGAGGCCAAGTCTTAGAAATCACATATTGCTTCTCTAGATGTCTGTACGTCAAAAACAAGTCAGAAGGCTAGAACAAATTCAAGAGAAAAGGAAATAGAGCCCACCTCTTGATGGAATGGTCCCAAAGTTATATTATATAGCACACGGGCCTGCCTCCAGGAATGGCTCAGATTGACTCTATCTTTGTAAACACTATTTCACCATCATATATTAAAGTTCCTCAAATATTGGAATCTATTTCCATATTGGTTTTAAAACTCTTTTCCATCAATTGGAAGTTTTATTAATGTCCCAGTGCAAAAATATTTTAACTATTTAGATATCTGTAAGTTCAGTCCTACCTTATTATCCCTTAAAATTTTTTTCTAGAAATTTCCATTTATTTTTCCAAATGTTCTTTAAAATGATTCTTTTCTTTAAAGGTTGCTATTTTATTGAGATTACATTTGTAGGAGAATTTAGAGAATTTACTATACTATGTCTTCTATCCAAGAGTGTAATTTGTTTTTCTATTTATACAAGTCTTCTTTTACACCCTTTGTTAGCATTTTAAGGTTTTTAATTTTTATAGAGCCTTCATATTTCTTGTCAAGTTTATTCTTAGTTTACTTTTTATTGCTATTGTAAATGATATTTATGTTTTCTAACTGATCATCGGAAAGGAAAGTATTAATTTTGTAGCCTAGATATGTTGTTGCATAACCTTAAAGTAAGTTACTTTCCCTAAGGCTTAGCTTCCCTAATGAAATTCATTGAGTTGTTGTGAGGAATAAATAAGGCAACACAAGGAGACTGGAATGAGGCAAAGACCCAGAAAAACATATATTATCACATTAATTTGATAAGCAGCCACCTTACTGAATTGATTTCTCTTATTTCTATTGATTTCTCACTTGATTCTCTTGGGTTTTCCAGATACACAGTATCATAATCTTGATAATTTTGTTAACTTCTTTAATATTTTATACATTTTTGTCTTTTAGGATGGCAATGACTAATTGTTTTAAAACAATAATTGATAAAAGTAATTATCTTATGGGCATCTCACTTCTTTTTCTTTCTTTCTATTTTTTTAGGTAGGCTTCACACCAGGCACAGAGCCTAACACAGAGCTTAAACTCATGGCTCTGAGATCAAGACATGAGCTGAGATCAAGAGTTGGATGCTTAACAAGCCACACAGGTACCCCAGGGGGTAGCTCATTTCTGAAGGCAACAATATTTCTGTATTAAATGTAAATAACTGCTACATTAAAATGCTATCTACACCAACAACTGGTTATAGATATTCCTCAATTTGTGGCAGCTATTTCTTGGGTTTTCCACTATGAAAAATAACATTAAAATAGTTATTTTTGTACAGAAATATTTCAGCACATTTTGCATTATTTCACCAAGCAGCCTAAAGTGGATGTTCTAAGCTCTGGATTCACCTTGCCTTTCAATAAGGCTACACTAATCTGCATTCCCATCAGCAGTGTTTTTGAGTATCCCCCTACTGGCAACATATTTGAGAGAAGCAAAATGATGATGGTTTTGCTTACTTGCCCTAAGTATACCCAGTGGCGGAGTCAAATCCTCAGCAGTCAAGTGACCCTGACAACAAACCTGAACAAGACCTCCTCAGAGCAGGAACCAGCACAGCACTGCAAGAATCTGTTCTGTTAGAACAGGATTTCTCCACTTAGGCACTACTGATGCTTGAGATGAAATAATTCTTTGCTTCAGTCTTGCTCACTAAAGAGTGTTTAACAGTATCCCTGCATCTCTATACACTTGATGGGAGTAACACATTTCTCCAAGCTGTGATAACTAAAAAATGATGACATATCCCCAGGCACAGTCAAATGTTCCCTGGAAAAATCATCTGTGGCTGGAAATTACTGTGTTAGAAGAATGAAGTTCTAGGCATCAGATACCAAAGCCCAAGACTACAGGAATACAAGTTCAGATAAATTTTTGTATAGGCAGACACCAGTGAGATAGAGAAATAAAATGTAAGGTAAAATACTCACTTTGCTTTATAAGGTGAGTCAGATCCAGAATTTTTTGTTTCCATTAAACTCTCATATTCCTTGGCCCTGAAGAGAAAAAATGTTTTATCACTGTTAGTTACTTTGCTGCTAATTTTTCTGATGAACTAAAACCCTATGTTTTCCCTCTCCCAGTATTAGGAACATTAGTTTAACACTTTGACTTCTAAGAATATTTCTTTGAAATATTATAAATATTATCAAAAAAGACTAAAAAATAAATATTTCCTCATAGGATAAAGAGGAAGTTCATAAAAATATTTCTAAGTTTACAGACATGGTACGGAATAGTGCTTATTTTTCAGAAATGTTAAACTCATGATAGTTAAATTTAAAACCATATTAAGGTTCTACAAGATAGCTGAAATGGCTAAATATCTAAATACCTTAAAAAGCATATAATGTAAAATTGAATACAATAGTAGTTATTTAACTTTAGAAATAATTTGAAAGGCAGTGAAAATTACTTGACTAGACAAAGATTTGTTTTGTTTTGCTATTTATATTTCTTAAATACTGAAATGCTAGAAAAATCTGAGATAATACTTTTCTGCCACTGTCTAACTAGGCTCTAGCTTTCCTGAACCAACAGGGATAGCCATTAACAGTTAATCAATCTGATGTGGCCAAGATGGCGAAGAGGAAGGGAGCTCTATAAACTTCGTCTGCCCCATTGATCGAACTGAGAAGGACATTACTCTCATCTGCGAGAGTGGAAGGAGAAAATACAGACTCCAGAAGGAAGAGAACCTGAAGGATACCTGAGTGAGTGAGTGCGAACTGGGGAGATTGGAAAACGAGCCAGCCCGAGACAGGCAGGGGAGGTGGCAGCCCCAGCCCAACGCGGGGCAAGCGCGCGGCGCCCGAGAGACAAAGGGAAGAGACAGAGAGACCGAACACGCTCATAGTACTGTCTCTGGGGAAGAGGTAAAGAATGCTTAACTGCACTTGGAGAGAGAAGCTCACTCCATAGATAACTGCTGGGTAGCCTAAATCCCGAACCCAGGTGGCGCAAGGGAAGGAACAGCTTCCAGCCCAGCGCCATCTTGGCAAGGAGTCAGCCACCACTGCAGCGGTGGTGTCAGGGGTGCTCACTTCGACCTTGGTTTTGGGAGTGGGAACACGCACCTCATTTCCACGGTGCATCTTGCCCCCAGCATTGGCCGCGCTAACCCTGAATCCCGGGTGCCAACAGGGAAAACATAGTCCCCACCTCTGCAAGATCCCTGCAAAGAGTTGGTGGCTGGGGAGACCTGGGTGAGCGCACAGGCTGCAGGAGCTCCCAGCTCATTTCCAGCAGTTCCCGGCGCCCCCTCCTGCAACAGCTACGCCCTCATTCCTCCCCCAAAGCTAACGGGATCCCCGCCGGGGGGGGGGGGGGGTTGGGTCTGTGACAGTGCGCACGCACATCACCTCCTTCTGCGCATCTCGCCCCAGGCAGGGGCAGCCAAAATCCCAGCCTGAGGTAAGACAAATTGATTCCTCCCTCTAAGAAGTCAGCAAACAAAACAAAAACGTCTCATCTGTGGTAGCATAAAAAGTGCATGGACTGGAACTTTGAACCGAGGCGGGCCTTGAAAATACTCCTCGGCTCAACTGCGGCAAAAGGAGATCAGACTCATTAGAGTGGCCTACAGTTCATATTTCAGCAAAGCTTGGCATGACACCTGCCTATCTAATCTCTGCAGACACCAAGGCGGAGCCTCTGAGAGCAGCCTCCAAGACCTACCACATCAAACCACGCCTATCCAAGAGGGGGAGCTGCTGTTTTTGTTTTTGTTTTTTTTTAGTTGTTGTTGTTGTTGTTTTTGCTTTTTTAATATAATTTTTTTTCTTTTTTTTCTTCATTTTTTTTCTTTTCGCTTTTTTCTGTATTTTTTATTATTATTACTTTTTTTTACTTAAATTTTTAAAAATTTTTACTCCTTATTTTCCTTTCTCCCTTTTCTCTTTTTTTTTCTTTATATAGGAGAATATATCTCATCCCTACCTCTCCCCTCAACTGGTCATACACTTTTAGACTGTCCACTGTCCTTTGTTGTCTCTGACCCCCTTTAATTTTTTAAAATTTTTCCTTCTTTTTCTTTTTCTTTTCTTCTTCTCCTCCTCTTTTCGTCTCTTTCCTCTCCATTCTCTATATTTTCTTTCCCCCTGTTAATCTGTTTGTTTGTTTGATTCGTCTGTGTGTTTGTGTGTTACTGTACCCTCTGTGTGTGTCCGTTTTCCTTCTTAGGGCTACACCAAGAAACAAGCCAAAGTGTGCATGACAGCAGAGTCCCAAATACTGCTGAGTAGGGAAATAAAACATTCAAAGGCACAACAAGAGAAACTGAAAGACACCATTAAAAGAATATTTCCTGAAACGACAGGGCCTGGACAGTCAATAAGCCTCCTTTAACAGAGAAATATTAACAGGTGCACAGTGCACAACGAGCTTTCTAAAGCTGACAAGAGACAGAAAACTAGCAAAAATGACAAAACGAAGGAACTCACCCCTGAAGAACCTCCAAGAGGAAGTCACAGCCACAGAACCGCTCAAGACAGATCTAGACAACATACCGGATCAAGAATTTAAAAAACTTGTCATAAAATTAATCGCTGGGGTTGAGAAAAGCATCAAAGAATCAACTGATGAGTTAAAAAAGGCTATAGGTGAGGTGAATAACAAACTGGAGGCAACCACTTCAAGGATTGACGAGGCAGAGAGAAGAATAAGTGAATTAGAAGATATAGTTATAGCAAAAGAGGAAGCTGAAAAAAAGAGAGAAAAATTGATCCAGGAGCAGGAAAGGAGAATTCGAGACCTGAGTGACACAATCAAGAAGGAATAACATCCGTATCATAGGAATTCCTGAAGAGGAAGAGAGCGAGAGAAAGGGCCTGAAGGGATACTAGACCAAATTATAACGGAGAATTTCCCAAATATGGGAAAAGAAATAAACATTCAAATTCAAGAGGCACAAAGAACCCCCTTAAGACGTAACATGAATCGGCCTTCAGCACGACATGTTATAGTGAAACTGGCAAAATATAAAGATAAAGAGAGAATTCTGAAAGCAGCTAGGGAGAAAAGGGCCCTCACATACAAAGGGAAACCTATCAGAGTGGTTACAGACCTATCTAATGAAACCTGACAGGCCAGGAAGGAGTGGTAGGAAATCTTCAATGTGATGAACAGAAAAAACATGCAGCCAAGAATCCTTTATCCAGCAAGCCTGTCGTTCAAAATAGGAGAAATAAAAGTGTTCCCAAATAAACAAAAACTGAGAGAATTCATGACCACCAAACCAGCCCTACAGGAAATCCTAA
>PJEM01015495.1:0-29743 GCA_004023845.1 Helogale parvula
TTGATGGTGTTTATGGTAATGATGATGATAAAGTTCATAAACCATGAGGAACAGGAAGTAAGAGATAAGTAGAGAGACCCTGACTATATGTTATGAGATATACTAAGTGATGGAAGGTAGCCCATGATTTTCTGAGGCTCCAAAGAGGATCAAATCCACTCTGTTAAAGACTTTCCAGAAGTGATTCCTATGCCAAAATATGCAGGAAAGGCAGGGGCTGTCTAGGTGCAGGGGGGAGGAAGTTGTCTTCCAGTTTGGGAGAACAGCATGTGCAAAGGCCATGTGGCAAGAGCACGCGGCCATGTCACAGTACTATGAAGAGCCCATTGGATATGGAGTTGAGTGAAGACCCAACTGTCATGAAATGAGGTTGCAGATGTCAACAGATGCCTGGAGGCCTTGATAAAATGACCATCCTGGAGCTGGACCTCATACGATTTTCCAAGAAAGCCTCCTCACAGATAGAGAAGAATAAATAAGAATGCTCTGAGAGAAATGGGGTATTGAGGTGCCTGAAGTTGGAAACGTCTTCCAAGTCTCCTGTGTCAGTATTCAATGTGTATGTGTGTTTAATACTTGGTTCCATGTTATATCACATTTCTCTTAACATCAAATCAATATTCTAAATTACTTACCATGGAGTTAAAGTAATGCTCCAGAAAGATGTCTACACCACTTAGTACTCTTGTTTAGAGGCGTACTTTGCAGTTGAATATGTGGAAGGCTTTGGAGCCTTTTAGATCACCTAGAAATAGGATCAGGGCTTTGTGTACAATGATTGCATAGTTGCAAGATTGAGAATTAAAGGAGAGGTAAGCAATAAATTGGACTGAAGGCTGGCCCACGTTTGTGGGTGTTTGTAATCACCCCGATGGGACATGATGGTGGCCTGGATTGTGGTCATGGCAGTACTGGTACAGTGGAGGGATTTCTATGGGGGATATATTTTTTTAAATATGCCACCAAATCTGAATATAACCACAGTGGTCCATTTTTCATTATAATGACACTCTGATTTACTTTTAATCTTTTACTACACCTATTTAAAAATTTGAAGTAGACTGATACAACAAAAATAAAATACAGAAACAATTCAAAACCATTGTTAAGAGTAAATATCCAAGATAGATCTTCTATCCAATGGAGCACTGAATGTACTATCTCTGAGCTTCCTGGAAGCAAAGGCAAAATGAGAACCATATTGGGTCATATAAACTATATTGCGTGGTAAGATGAACACAAAATTCATCCACAGGAGAGAACATTGCATAGGCACTGAACTCTGAGAGGCATCAACCACTTGCATCCATATCTCAGGGTTATTTTATAATAGAAAAGCAATGCCTTCAAGAAAAAGATTGTCTGCATCAACATTTCTTTCCCTCATCTGCTATAAATGCTGAGGTCATAGTGTTAAATCTTAACTTAGTTGAGGCAGTGTCTTGGGGTGAGATAACATAATATGGTCCAGGTGCCTGTCTTTCTAATTTAATATGAGACTAGAACTTAGAGAATCCCAAGAAGTGGATGACTCACATGCCCATTAGATTATCTATCTCAGATATTAGATTTCTCAGATGAGTTCTGGAAGGAAGACCTGGATTTCAGTCAACTCATGGCTGGACTCTCTAATGAATGCCAACCTCTGTGTCATTGAAGAAGAAAATGTATGTGTTTAAAAATACCAGGGCCAAAGGAGTCTGCATCTTCATTCTGAAATGAGAACTGGACAGCTTGATCTTTATTCTTATTGAACTAGAGAAGGAGCCAGTGTGGCCTTTTGTATAAAAAAAGGTGTTGGCATCAAGAAAACCTAGTCTGAACCCATTTCTGCCACTAAGACATTATGGGACTAAGATCGAGTTAGATCTCTTGCAGACTCGTTTATAACCTGGGATACATGTGGGCATCTTATAGGGCTTTGGGGAGGATTAAATTATATAACAGGTGTCAGACACCTAAAACAGAGCTTAGAACAGAGGCATTCAATGCATTATAAATATTACTATTATTTTAATTGCAAACTGAAAGCAATCTAGTTGTTTTGCTGAACTTTAAAGCCGATCTCAGAATGTTACTAAAGCCCAAGATGCATGTTTCTAAATCCAAAAGAATGCATGAACTAAGTCTGCATTCCTGTGATTTTGTGGGGGAAGAGAGCATGGAGGAAGGGGTAGGTAGCCACACACAGGCAGTGCAAATCTTCCTGTCTTAGGCCAGGTCCCCCAGAAGCAGAATCTGAGACAGGATTCTTATTAAAAGATGGGTAGGTGAGTACTTTTTGGAGAAGGGGCGTGAGAGGAGAATAAGGGAAATAAAAGCAGGGATGGGGATTCCCTCAGAATCGAGTCTCAAACTGATCCCACAGGAGACTTTGGAACATGAATTATACCGCAGAGTCGGTCCTGTCTTCCCATCCTGAGTCAAGAGAGACAAGCTTTTTTGTACCCTGGAGGCCTTGGCTGAGGTTTGCCTCCTGGAGTGGGGGACGGAGTGGGGGGCAGTGGTTTCCGTTTGGAGAAGGGGGAATGTATCTCTTCTTATCAGCCAATGCCCCAGCATCTGTGGGCTGGTGCTCTGGCAGGTAAAGAGGGCCTGGATGAGGCACCAACAATATCCACTACAGTTACTAAACATCACTTATTAGTTCCCAATTTCCCATTCTTTTTATTAATGTTTTATTTATTTTTGCGAGAGAGAGAGAGAGAGACAAACAGGCAGACAGACAGCGTGGGCAGGGGAGGGTCAGAGAGAGAGGGAGACACAGAATCTGAAAACAGGCTCCAGGCTCTGAGCTAGATATCAGCCCAGAGCCGGACACAGGACTGGAACCCACGAACCATGAGATCATGACCTGAGCTGAAGCTGGACACTCAACCAACTGAGCCACCCAGGTGCCCCCTGCCCAATTTCCTGTTCTGTTCGTCAGCTGCCTGAATCACTGGGTTTTCTCTCTGTAGCCCTCCTGTACAATGTACCTTACTCCTTTTCTTTAAGTCAAGTCTTCTTTTCTCTACCACCATTTAAACCTACTTATCCCCTTTTATCATGGAATCAGTTATTCTGCCTTCTTCCCTTTGCATCCTAATCCAGCCTTCTTAAAGGCTCATAGGTATTTAAACTTTAATATTTCCTGTTTTTATCATTACTATCTCCTGGGAAATGTGTGGGTAGGATCAATGTTATTCTCAAAAAATCAGCTTTGAATCTGTAAGAACACATGGGGAAAGATAGAGTAGCCACCCTTGAGGTTTGCTCCACTTAATTTCAAAGAGAAACTTTGTGTGAGAAGGACACACTTCAGCACCTAGGAAAGCAACAAGCCTCAGGGTGGCCCGTCTCTTGGCTGGTATAAGGTGAGCAAACCTTTTTATCCCTACTGCAAGTTTCTCAGGAGACTCAATAGGTGTCCCCCAACATTTCTTTTTTCAGACTGGAGATAGCCATATATGAGAGCGTATCACCAGACAGCATATAAATCGTGCATTTTATTGGAATTCATTTGATTCTTCTCTCTGAGCAGACTGGTTTCACTCTGGAATGTTACAGGCTTGAGCTTTGTAGTTCCAAATGGTTTGTCATAGTTCCCCCAGAAGGCCAGACATTGAGGAAACAACCTCTGTGTGTCATAGAGAAAAGTTCTAACTGGGCTGCTGGAGAGGTAGGGAGAGGCTGTGACTCATGTGTTTCTGAAAAAACTGGTGACCCTCTTGTTCCCATGCAAAACTAATCTAATTTCTGATGCATCCTGACCTAGAGGATGATCCTGGGGCCAGAGTTCATTGTCCCATTTGATCTTTGTAGAGGAATGACAATCATAATAGCCAACAGTGACAGGTGCTCTTTTTGGGTACCCACGTGCAAAATCATACTTAATTCTCTACACAACATATATGGGTTCTTTTCTTTAACACTGTTTGGCAGGTGAATAAATCAAGGCACAGAGAGGGCTCCTCCCAGAGGTGTTTGCATAGGCATGCTTAAATCTTGGCAAGAGTCCCTTCAGCAATGTTATTTCCTCATTTGGAAAGTTTACTGATTAGTACCTGAGCGCTCTCCCTGCTTTCTAGATTTCATGGGTGGAAGTGGAATCCCATCTCATTTCGTCACTGTGGCACCCTCGGTTTCTAGCACAGTAGTAGGCATATAGTAGGGACTTAACACATTATTCTTTGGGTCACAAATGAATACATTCAAATGTGAGAGAGTGGAGGAGAGGATGTTTTCTAGGCAAGGAGAATGGCATGCGGCAAGGGTGAGAGAGCACACACTCAGGAGCGTGAAAGTGGGAGAGGACCCTCTCCTCAAGCAAGTGCCTTTCTGCAGAGACTGATTTCAGTAGATGTGAGTGGAGAGAGGGAGGTCCTATTTCTTCCTTTAGCTCTCTTGCCCTGCTCATCTTAACTGCCCTTCTCTGGCCTTATGCAGCCACTTCCTCATCCGTATTCTTTCCAGGCCATCCCTCCAGCCCAGTAATCTGTTTCTGTCCTTTCAAGAAGTTAATAGGACAAAAACAAATCACCGGTCTCCAGCAAGTCATGCAGGGTTCTTGGGGACCTGGCGGTCAGCTCTGAGAAGGACATGCGAGGAGTAGGCAGTGCCAGGAATGCCAAATTAGCCTTCTCTCCCTGGAAGAAATGACAACCACCATCAGGACACTGACGAAGCTGAAAAGCCCCCCTCTAGGGGCCCCTGGGACTCCGATCCTCAAGTCCAAGTCTACACTGCCTAGATTACCTGGTAAAATTAAAGATAAATCTTTCCCCCAAAGAGTCAGACACTACAGTGTTTCTATTTAGGAGGCACATGAGATACAGAGATGCTGTTCTTTTACCAGCAATCACTGCTGTCTGCCCCACAGACACTTGTCCCCTCTCCTTCATTCCAGATCCTAGCTCTTCTTCACTCTTTCCTGTGAACAAGGCACAGGTTACGTTCACATTTCATATTCCCTCTCAATTTACCATTCTGAAGGCTGTATGTGGGGGCCCTTTCTCACCACCCATCCTCTCCTGTCCATTCTCTTTGTCATTTTTAAGGCAGGATCCTAATTACTGCTCTTAAAAACAACTTTAGGGTTTGGCCGTCTGATCCTCTTACCTCTGGTGTCCCCCCTTAGAGTTCATCTTATAGTCTGCAAATGGAATGGCTTTCTGGAGCTGAGCTGCGAAATGGCTTGTAATCTAAGGATGAAATGTAATTCTTAGCATGGCACTCAAGGCCCTCCACAGTCTTATCCCGATCTATTTGTTCAGACGGTTTGCTCCTAATTGCCCTTTACACCTGTGCTAGCCAGTATGGTAGCCATTAACCACATGTGACCACTACACTTGAATAAAGATTAATTAAAATTAAGTAAATTAGAAATTCAGTTGCTTAGCCATAACAGGCCCATTTCAGTTGCTCAATGGCTGCATGGAGTTCATGCCTACCATATTGGACTGAAAGGACATAGGTATTTCCACTACCGCAGAAACTTTTGTTGGGCAGTGCTGTTGCACATGCGCTCTCATAAGCCAGACCCAAATGAGAGTCTTAGCTATCCTTTGTTCATATCCTCAGGTTTTCTACCTTAATACTTCGCTCATGATCGCACCTTTACTGGAAATGCCTGCCCCCAGTGTCTCCCTGCCCAAACATTCCTGAGTCTTTGAGGGTTTTTTTTTTTTTAAAGGAAGGCTTCCTTCCTTCTCCACTGAGAAGTGACTTGCCCTACCTTTAAAGTCTCATAGACCCTAGTACCTCTGATGGTCCTTGTAACTTTTAATTGCGATTCATAGTCATACCTATCATAGTGCCTGTAACATGTACAGGGCGCAGTGGATGTTTGTTGGATGAATGAATGCACTCCCTTTGTTGGAGGATAAGCTCTAAATACTGACAAATACCCATGAGTCAGGCATTATTCTGGGAAATTTATTCATAGTGTCTCTGACCCTTACAATAGAACTGTTAAGTAAGAATTAATATTCCTATTTGGCAGATGAGTAAACCGATACTTACATATGCAGTACCCTATGCCAAGGTCCACAGTCAATAAAGAGCAGAGCCAGAGTTTAAAACAAAGTCTGAATAACTCTTAGCCTCTGCTTTTCCACAGAGTTAATACTCTGCCCCCTCTCTCTGAAGTGAGATCCCCTCATTTTACTACAGGGGCGAAAAAGCCTTCATAAAATTCTCTCCCACTCCTGCCTATCCTCCTCTCCTCTACCTCAAGCCTACAGACTGGCATATAGTTATTATATTTTAAACACTGAGTGACAAAGCTGTAGATCACAACAGGACTCTCAAGACTCTGCCCACATGGAGTCTTAAGCCTGTGGAATCAGATGTGCTGTTAACTTTGTCCTTGGCGATTCTCATCTCAGGTGAGTTACCCTAAACTTGCCCACCCTCAACATACATGTGCACCGCTTTCCAGCCCCCCATGGTCCAACTCAGAGACCCCACGATTCTCTTGGAATTGCTTGACTGACTTTCTTCTATTAGATAAAATTCTGTATGCGTATTTTGGGGGGATTACTTTCTCTCCTGGAAAGTACAGGCAAATCCCCTCTATTTTTTTTAAAGGAAGTTCCCGTCAATTAACACATACCATAATAATCTCCACTCTACCTCTCTGTTCTTACATACTTCCAGAATGCCCTTTCTCCCTCCTCCCACCCTTCTTTATTTTTCAGCATTGCTGGGTTTTCCTTTGAGAAGTCATCCCTGACTTCTCTGCCCTTCCTGGTGTCTCTGTAGCATGGAGAACCTGAATTACCTGAAGACGCAACTGGTTAGATGCTCATTTGCATAAGGGAGGCGTTTATTAGACATGCTTACTCTGTGTTCCTCTCTTTTAGTCCATAAAATATCCGAAGCTTATTTGGGCAGAGGTGATGGCAGGTGGATAGAAGGATGTGGAGCGGGGCCAGACAGACAAAAACACTGTCCATTTTACCTGTGAGATCTCAGAGGCTCAGAAGAGAGAAGCTGTCTCTTCCAAGTCACCCTCTACGAGTGAAACTTGTACTCAAACCCAGATGTCTGACCCTATTTCATCACTTTGTCTTTGCTCCTTCTCCTTGCCCTCCCTACAAAACAAAAAACAAAAAACAAAAACAACACTAGCTATCATATCTAGGCCAGCATAGACATGTCTTTGTCCTCCAGGAAAGACGCATCCACCTGAATTCACCAGTCCTTATTAAAAGGAATCACAGGACAACAATCTGGGGGATTTGGGTGGCGTGAGCTGTGCTTGTACACTCCGGAGCTGGCACCCTCTCCCCTTGCTGAGGGACGCTGTTGGAGGCTCAGTTCCCCCTAAGCCAGGCATATGTCACCTTCGGGCAAAAGATGAGCTAATAGAATTGAGATGAATGTAATTGGCAGAAGGTCAGCGAGGGAGCCATGTGCGTCTGGAGCTTCCCGAAAAGGCCAGTGTGTTTCTTGCTCCCCTGTCTCGAGATTAGTATGCAGGTAAAGCAGATGGGCCTCAGCAGAGTAATTGGATCATTCAGAGATCGGCAATGCCTGGTGTATGTACAAAGCCTCAACAGTGATTAGATCCTGCCCGCTCATCTCGGCAAGCCTTGAAATTCTTCCCACTGTGAAAAACTAATTTTCTGTGGGAATTTATTAAATAAGAAATCTGCATGCCACTTTACCTTGTAAGTCGGGCCAGCGGAATACAAAGATTCCCCTCGACTTTGATGCATGTTCCTAGCAGAGACTTCTCCATCACTTGGGGAGAGGTGTTTAGGAGCTCGTTTTGTTTCAGGGCATGTGTATTTCTTCAGTGTGTCCTCATGGCAAGAAATAGGGGACCCCCCTAGCTGAAAGCCCAAGAGAGAATAACTAGGACACGCAGAGTGCAGGGTGGGGTGGAGATGGGTGTGAAAAAAGTCAGGCCCGTGTTCCCTTTCCTTGTTATGGGCTAAATTGTGTCCCTCCCCACATTTGTATGTTGAAGCAGTAACCTTCAATAACCTCAGAATGCAACCTTGTCTGGAAATAGTCTTTGCATTTGTAATTAGTTAAGATGAGGCCGTACTGGAGTAGGGTGGGCCCCTAATCCAGAATGACTAGCATCCTTATAAAAAGGGGAAATTTGGATACAGACAAATGAAGAACACCATGTAAAGATGAAGGCAGAGATGGGGCTGATGCTTTTAGAATGAACATCAGTGATTGTCAGCAAACAACAGAAGCTAGGAGAGTCATGGAGGAGAATCTCCCTCCCAGTGCTCAGAAGGAACTCACCCTGCCAATACCTTCGTCTCCAGCATCTAGGCTCCAGGACTGTAAGACAGTACACTTCTGTCGTTTAAGCCATCAGTCCGTTAGGGCAGCCCTAGGAAACTGCTGCAGGGATGAAGATTGTTTTATATGGGAGTTTGGACACGGAGGCTCTGGCTTGTGCCTCACCCCTGAGGGGGGTGTGTGTGGTAGGCTGGGTTTCTGAGGCCGTAGGCTCTGAGATGATTAGTGTGTGCAAGAGGTTTGTTAGGGTGGTCTCTAGGATTGACTCCTGTAGAGGGGGAGTGACCAGAGCAGGAATTCTGTATTTAAGCAGCAATGGCATCTCAAACAGGAGCCTAAGCTGCCCCAGTGGGGAGTCTGGAAAATTGAATGACCATTCAGAGAGATCTTTATACCCAAGCTGCCCCAGGTAGGGGGCATGAACTTCAGCACGGTGGCGCCCTTCAGCTGAGGCAGTCCCAAGAGAGGACAGAAAGCTGAGAGTTATCTTCTTCCCACTTTCCCAGAAGCTGGGGGTACAAATCCTTGTTTTTGAAGGGGGTGTGAGTGGCTCATTACAGCACCACAAGGCCTCATCTTGGTCAGATCCCTGGATGAGAAAATGCAAATGGTAAACCTTACTGGGTGTGGAGGAAGGTGCTTTGTTGAATTATATATTATCCAAAGGATGATTTCTTGATTTTGAGAGTTGAGTCACTCGGGAGGGAGAGTACTCCACCATTTGGGGGGATTCAAATAGAAGCTGTATGCTTTCCCAGAAGCATTAGCAAAAAGAGCAGGATCAGGGGATATATGCAGTGGGTAGATACTTTCCACAATCCCTTAAAAACTCAGAATCTTTACAGACCATCGACCTGTATTGGCCTCAGGGCAACATGAGGAGACCCAGTGATTTATGGGAGGAAACCTCATGCACTGAAAGAGGATGAGATTTAGAAGTAAAGAGTTCCTTTCCTGCCTGGCTCTCTGTGCATGACCTTGAGCCAGGATCTCCACATTAAATGCCTCCGTCCACCTAAGTGTCAAAAGAAGAGATTAAACTAGACAAATGTTTTTCTGTCTGAAACAATCCTCATAGAGCCTGGATGCTTTCCTCCAAAACAAATTGCACTTTTGTGATTATATAAAATTTGTGTGTTGATGTGATCCATGTTGTCTCTTTCATTGGGCTGCAGCTTAGGGAGAGAAGGGCCTCAACTTGTTTCTATCACAGGATTTTACATTCTAGCATTTATTGAACAATAACACATGCTCACTACATGAGAACTCAGTCCTTGGAACAACCACATGAGATAGGACTCATTACACTCAAGAAACACTTGGGGAAACTGTATGAGGCCATGCCCAGTAAGTGGTAGAGCTCAGGCGTGAACTCAGGCAGCCTTATTTTTAATTACTCTGTGAGACTTCCTCCCAGGATCCTAAACCACGGTGGAACATGGCAGAATCTTAATTGTAATTTGGTGCATATATGAATGAAAACCAGTGGGCCCCTTTCTTTTAAAAAAAAACTCAAAGATGCTAAGTATTACATCCATGAGAGAGCTGTTTATAGAAGGGTATGGTCATTGCAACCACACCCCCAGCCCAACAAGAGATGAACTTCCTCTTCTCTTGAATATTTCATAAGTGAAATTACCAGGGAGCCCAATTCTGCAACCACCCCCACACTGCAGGCATCTCGACCATCTGAGGTCTGTTTGGCAGTGTAGATGTTGGAGGGTGGCTGCTATGGGTGGCTCATTCACCACCACTGGTATAAAGGTAGGGAGTAAATCCAGCCTCGGCAAGGTGTCAGAGCATTGAAGTCATCCATGGCCTGTTTGCATTCCCTATTAACTCCTTGAAAGGCACCCTAATCACAGGGGGTTCATGAAGTCCTTTTTGTTCAGTCACCTTGCATGGTCACCCAGGGTGCTCACAGTTTAAGGAAAGCAGGATTGGTAAAAGCGTCTGTACAGCCTGGATCTTCCTGCCCTTCAGGCTGCTGTCCAGGGAGAAGTTTCACTGGGTATCACATAGAGAGGGGCACACGAGATGGACAGAGTTGACACGGGATTAGGAGAGCTGACTTGGCAATGAAAGTGAAGCTCTAATGAGGAGAAAGTATCTGGCAACACAGCACCCCAATTCAGTGCGCAGTCTAGGGGGTGTCAGAGCCATCTTGGCTGGAAGACATCCCCTTTTTAGCTCAGAACACTTAGCTGAGTGTAGGTTAATTTGTCCATCAACTTGTGGTGACTGTGAGAGTCTTTTCTGTGCACCAGGAGGGGAGGGAACTGGCAGAGTAGATAAGGTAGGTGGAAAGGTTCAGAGGCCTCAAAGCTGATTAATGGATTGGAGGAAAAGGACATTATTGAGTCAGGGCTGGGCTCCCAGAGGAAGGAAAGGAGCTGTCCAAGGTAGCTCCCTGGTTAAGAGAGGAGAGGGCTTCCAGCCTCTCGGTTTGTTCCTGCATCAGTGCCCTGCTCCTGTCCTTACCACTGGGGTGCACAGCAACCCAACTTCCAGCTGGCAGCATTGACATCTCTGCCTGAGGATTTCTTTTTTTGGAGCCATTTATGTTCCTCTGTGTGCAGTGCAGGCTGGAAGTGCTGGCAAATTAACTCCCCCTGGAAGGGCTCCCTGTTCCATGACGGATGCAAGTTGGTGTCCAAATATCCTAGATCCCCCGCCCTGTGGGTAGGATAACTCTGACCGTGGCTCCCAGAATTCCCCAGTGGGATCAAGCTTCAGCTAACCACAGTGGTAATCTGCCTAATAATGCAAGCCATGTCCCTTTTTCCTCCTCCTTCACCTGCAGTCACCTCACAAATAAACTAGTTGTGCCTGGATCTTTCACTCAGCATCTGCTTCTAGGTGAACACAAGCTAAGATACTCTGTCCTGTGATTGATTCTGTCACAGTTGAGGTAGTTGGCAAAAAGTGTTCTTACCCTTTGGGCTGGATGAAGACACCTTGTAGCATACAGCCTCATATTCGGACTCCACTATCTGTTTCCACCCCAGAAGTACTTTTATCCTCTGTTTTGACTCCAGATTTATCACTGATTAGGATTTTTGCTGGATACTTATGGAAGATCTGAAGCACTAAAGTTCCTGTTCCCTTATCTTATGCCACAGTCTTGTCTTCAGAAACCTCTTGCTGTTGTGATAAACACGGCTTCCCTGGGGCCCCTTCCTAGTCTCTCACTCACCAGCCTCACGGCACTGAGCACATGTTTATTTTCTTCCCTAAGAAAATGCCAGACAGCCAAGGACCTGGCATGCATTGAGAGCCTTCAACGCATCAGTCAGTGCACTATGTCCTTAATCACATTTAGATCTTCAGAGGGAGGTACTGAGGCATCTGTGTGGGGAGAGACTTGAATACAAGGAGAGCTTCTAAAATAAGGGTCCACCTACTCCTTCATCCTTACCTCCCCACTTGGGGTTACAGATTAGTGTAAAGAACACACATTTTAGGGTGAAACAGTTCTGAGCTCCAGACTCACTTGTGCCATTTGGCTCACTTTGTAGCTCTGGCTAAATTATTTAATTTTTGCCCTCATCTATATAATGGGTACACTAACAGTTGTATCTTAGGCAATTATAGTGGTTGAATGAGGAAAGGCACATCAAATTCCTGGAACAGTTCTTAGCTTATAGTAAGTGCATAAATATATTAACCATTGTTTTCACTTTGCATCCCACTGAAGCTCACAGATTTTGCCATTTCTGGGAAGGAGTTGACCAGATGGCAGCTTTGCACTAATCAGCTGTCAGGAGTCTACCCTCAGAACAGTGTCACTTGGGGACACATTGGAGACATCACTGATTCTCCAGCTCTGCCCACCTCATTCCAGTCCCCTCCATGTCACAAAATTGCATAAGGAAGATTCATCACAAGTCAAAGAATTTTCATGACAAAGTCATTTTTCTGCTCATGACCTCTTGTTTTTGTACAAGAACTTAGTAGGTATCTGGCAAAACATCAGCCACAACCCAGATAAAAGTATAATTATTTCCTATTTGCTTGCTGGGGTTTTCAAATCAGTGCAGTAATTTAAGCATGACTCTTGGAGGCTTACAAAAAGATGTTATGATTAGTTTTATCTCCTTTGTTAAGGAAAAATAATTACAGTGAAATAATTAGAGGTGGCAGAGTTGACACGAGATTAGGAGAGCTGGCTTGGCAATGAAAGTGAAGTTCTAATGAGGAGAAAGTATAACAAAGGGATGGGTCTACAGGGAAAGTGCCAGGAGCTTGTCCAGTTCTGGCCTCAGGACTCAGGGACACAGAGGAAGCAGGACAGCTGGCTCAGTGACTCGCTCCTAACAGAGTCACACCACTCGGGCGAAGCACTGTCCTTGGTGTCATAAGACCCAAGTGTAAGTTCAGACTCTAGCACTGCCGATCGTGTGGCCTTAGACAAGTCCCTCAGTGATTCTGAGCAACATTTAGTAGCTATGTGTTGGTTTCTTTTTCTTTGTCTGGAAGTGAGCTTCATGGAAATACAAGGAAAAAACAAGAATGACCCGGCTTAATGAGTAGAAAGCCACCCACATGCAAATAACCACCATCTTGTGTATCCCACAGTTATTTATTGTAATTTATTTACCACTCCCTTACCCTGTGAAATGGTTTGAAATTACACAGGTATGTGGTCAGGTCCTTGCTCAAGAGCATCCGTGTTGTCACTATTCTGGCAACTTGGCCAAAATACCAAGGATTCTGCACTTTTGTTAATGGCCCAGTAAAAGATAAAAATAATACCTAACATTGTGTTAGAACCTACCATGTTCTGGGCACCAGGCTAAGCACTCTGATTGTATTGATTCCATCTATCTTTATACCAATGCCGAGAGGTGGACAACATGATAGATCCTGTAATATCCCCCATTCATGTGGAAACCAATGTGAAGAGGCAGCAAGGAACTTGCTCATTGGTTCCTTGCATCTGACCTTGCATTTGGCATGAACAGTTTTCAAACAAATCAGGTCTATTTGACACAGAGGTGGAGGCATTAAGTCCTAACTTTAGTGAGGTTTCTTGGGGACTTCAAAGCTGTTGTCTCATTTGCTCATGGTAGCCAGGAGGAAAGGAAACAATGGCCCAGAAATAATCCAAGAACAATGTGGGAAACTATCCTCACCCTGGGTTAGCAATGCCTACATATTCCTGTATGTATTAGTTATCTATACTACGAGATATGACACTAATACTATGTAATAAATTATCTCCAAGCCTGTTTGGCTTAAAACAACAAATGTTTATTACCCTAGTGTTTGTGAGTCAGAATCAGGGAGTGTTTAGCTGTGTGCCCCTGGCTTGAGGTCCGTCACGGGGCTGCAGTCTCATCTGAAGGCTGGGTTAGAGGATCCACTTCCAGGTTCAGTCAGCTAGCTCTTGGAAGGCCTCAGAAGATCAGCCTCTAGGCTCCCCCGTGTGGTTACTGGGCAGCCTCACGATGGGAACCTCTCTATAGATAGCTTGAATGTCCTCTCGATATGGTACTTAGTGATCTGATCGAAATATTGAGAGCCAAAGAGTTCCCAAGTTGGAAGCCACACTTTTTATAACCTAGTATTAGAAGTGACATGACATCCCATCAACTGGTGAAAAGATAAAGAAGATGTGGTATATATACACCATGGAATATTACTCAGTCACGAAAAAGAATGAAATCTTGCTGTTTGCGATAACGTGGTTGGAGCCAGAATGTATTATGCTAAGTGAAATAAGTCAGTCAGAGAAAGACCAATACCATATGATTTCACTCATATGTGGAATTTAAGAAACAAAACAGATGAATGTATGGGAGGGTTGGAAGAGAAGGGAGGGAAACAGACCACAAGAGACTCTTAACAACAGAGAACAAACTGAAGTTGATGCATGGAGGTGGGTGGGGGATGGGCTTTGGGTATTAAGGAGGGAACTCCAGCAGTAAGCACTGGGTAGTCAATGTAAGTGATGAATCACTAAATTCTACTCCTGAAACCAATATTGAACTGTTTGTTGACTAAAATTTAAATTAAAACATGCCATTGCTTTTGCTGTATTATGTTAATTAAGAATGAGTTGTTATATTAAGTCTACATTTATAAGGAGGGGATTACTCAAGTCATGAACACCAGAAGGTGGGCCTCATTGGAGGTTGTCTCAGAGGCTGCCAGAGAACCACTTTTTACTGCCCACTCTCTTTCCTTTCTCTAAGTGTTTAGAATAGAGATGGGTCATACTGCATCCTCCATGAGTTCATAGATCCTAAGAGGACAAGATCATGACTGATCTAGCTTGTGTCTTTCCATTCCCATTCACTTGCTTCCATGCAGTTTGGATAGAGACAAGGTGACTCAACTGGGTGTTGAATCTTTTCCATGTTTAGAGATGCTAGAACTGGTTGAAACAATCTAGAGACTAAGATACTACTCAGTACTTTAGTGATGTTCATTTACTCAATCAACAAACCAACTGAATGCTTACTTATTCTTCAGGGGTAAAAAGAAAGAAGACCATCACAGTCCCTGCCTGTGTGGAGCTCACCTTCTAGAGGGAAGACTGATAATAAAAAAGTAAACAAGTAATATACCTTTAAATTACACTAAGTACTATAAAGGAAATAGGTTCAAATCTTATTATGACTATGTTGGGAATGATGATCCTTAGAGTTGTTCAGTACACTGCCCTGTGAACTGCATGTAGCGTTTCTGGCAAAAGATGTCTTACTCATCTTACCGTCTTCAAAGCAGCTGATAATGCCTGTCCCTTGGTAGATGTGAGATTAGATTGTGCAGGTTCCTGCAGACTGTTAAGGATTTCAAGCTTGATCATAAGTACAAATGGTAGACACTGGACAGTTCAAAACAAAAATCTGTGCATCTGTTCATCAGAACAAATGAAAAGACTAATTTTCCTTCATCACCATTGTAGGTTAGGTGACTTTATTCATGACAGCCCCAATCATTCCTAATTTCCTACTCTGTTGTTGGGAGATGATGTTCTCTTAGTTTCTGTCTTCCTGTTTCATTTTCTCTTCATTTCTTTCCCTTCCTCCTTTTCCCAGCTCTTGATCCATAAGAATAAGCTCAGAGAAAAATCTTAGGGAAGAGGTCTTACTTGACCACTATTTCTGTCGAAATTGGGCCGTTTACTATCAAGCCTTAAGCCTTTGTAGGGGCCTGGGGTGACCCTCCCCAACATTTTCCCTTTATAATTTAGAAGTGCTGAATCCCTTGCAGCATTCTGGCCTTGAAACTAATTTCTAAGGAAGGGAGAGGATGATCTCCCAGGAGGGAAAGATAATTCTCGTTTTCTCTTCTCATAAGCTCCACAAGTGGTTGTCAGGTGAGAAAGCTGCCAGGTCAGCACCAGGTCCCCTTGCTGAGCCGCTTATCGCTGCCACCACGGCCACGGCTTTATTAGCTTAACTTCTCAGAGGCACAACTCCTGGACTGAGCTGGGACAGAGTCAGAAATGACATTCTCTTAGCAAGAGAGAAAACTGTCTCACAGATGGGGAGAGGCAGCTAGCATCCCTAGGCCACCCCTGCCTGGCAGCGGAACTCAGTGTCCTCATTGGTCTTGGATGCAAGTGATGTGTCTCCTGCATCCTGTGCTCCTAGGATGCCCTTGGGGGGGGGGTGTTGAAGTGAAGTGACTTAGAAGGAATCTGATTTGTCTCTTTTCAACCTTAAAGTGAAGTAAAGCCTTACTTTAACTTGCTTTACAACCTGGAATTCGTGGGCCAATTTTCATTCCTCTTCTCCCACATTAGACAGCCCTTCATTGAGCACCCACGGGTGCCAGGTTCTCATTCAAACATGGGGAAATAGATCAGGATTCTGCCCTTAAAAGAGTTCACACGTCAGAGGAGAAGCCTACTAAAGGGCTTTCTTGTTTTAAAAAGTAATGATTGATAATAAGTGCATCCCGTGCTCGCTGCTGGGCACTCTCTTAAACACTTTAAGTGCATCTTACACCGAATCCTCCCAACTGCTTTAGAGATTTGGGCTTTTACAGTTCGTTTGCATTTTATAAAGAAATGAAGGGTTTCATATTCTCAGTAAGTTTCCTCAAGACCATCTTGCTGGTCAGGACCTGACCGTAGTCAGAGAAGGTGGGAGTTCCCACATGGTTCTCACTCCACCTATGGGAGCCACGCTGAGCACCAGGAAGGTTCAGGATGACTTTCTGGCTTTCTAATAGTGCTCTCCTAGCTTTTAAGAGAAGAAGGAAGGAACCGCTGGGTGGCACTGGACACAGATAGGTGACTTGCCTTCTTTCTCCTGGGAACTGGGGAATTGTGTCCCTAGAGAAATGATCATGTCCTTGGTCCATGCCATCATCCTCTCTCTCCTGGACACCTGACATAACTTCCCCTTAATTCCCAACCTGGTCCCTTGAATCTCTTTTCTTTGTTTTTAATTTCTGTTACTTTTTTTTTCAATTATTATGTTTGTTTATTTTTGAGAGACAGACACAGTGTGAGGAGGGCAGGGGAAGAGAGAGAGGGAGACACAGAATTCCAAGCAAACTCCAGGCTCTGAGCTGTCAGCACAGAGTCTGATGTGGGGCTTGAACTCATGAACAGTGAGATCACGACCTGAGCTGAAGTTGGATGCCTAACTGACTGAGCCACCCAGGCCCCCCTGATTTCTATTACTTTTTTTAAATTTTTAAATGATTGTTCATTTTTGACAGAAAGAGAAACAGAGTGCTAGCAGGGAAGAGGCAGAGAGAGAGAGAGAGGGAGACACAGAGTCTGAAGCAGGCTCCAGGTTCTGAGCTGTCAGCACAGAGCCTGACAAGGTGCTCAAACTCATGATTTGTGAGATCATGACCTGAGCCGAAGTTGGTTCTTAATTTAGATGAAATCCACATAATATAACATTAACCACTTTAAGGTTAGTGGTCTAATATGTTCACACTGATACGCAACTAACACCACTATCTCCTCTGAAAACATTTTCATTTCTTCAGGGAGAAACCTTGACCACTAAGACCCTCCTCATACTCTCCTACCCTAAGACCCTGGCAACCACTACTCTGCTTTCTGCCTCTATGGATTTGTCTATCTGCTTCTTTCATCTAAATAGATCTGGCTTCTTTTACTTAGCTTCATGTTTTCAAGTTTCATATTACAGCAGGTATCCGCACCCCATTCTTTTTATGGAAACATAACATGCCATTGTGTGGATGTTCCACATTTGACTTATTCGTTCATTAGTTGATGGACATTTGAGCGGCTACTAGCCTTTGGCTGTGAACAAGAGTGCTGCTATGAATATTTGTGTACGAGGATTTGTTTGAGAAAAAGTTTTCAGTCCTTTTGGGTAATGCTAGGTCATACAGTAATTCTATAACTTTTTCATAAACCAGTCACATCTTTTTTTTTAATGTTTATTCATTTTTGAGAGAGAGAGAGCACACCAGTGGGGAGGGGCAGAGAGAGAGGGAGACACAGAAACAGGCTCCAGGCTCTGAGCTGTCAGCACAGAGCCTGATGCAGGGCTCAAACCCATGAACCGTGAGATTATGACCTGAGCCAAAGCCGGATGCTTAACTGACTGAGCCCCCCTGGCGCCGCAGTCACAACTTTCTGAGTGTGTGCCATACTGATCTTGGCCTGGCTCCCTTGTCCTCACAGCGGCATCAGGACAGGCAGGTCTGTGTCAGGTACTGGCAGGGAGTATCCATTTCAAGGGCAACTGAAAGCCCTTATCTGATAAGGAGAATACTCAGGTAAGATCCTGGTCCTTCAGACACTGGGCCTTTCCTGGATAATTAGGCTGATACAGGATCAAGAATAAAATATTCTTTGGGAGGACATTGTTTGAAAACCATTCCTGTGAAGTATTATGATTTTCAAAACTGATTGATAGGAAAAAATTAAAAAGGATGCATCAAAACAATGAGCTTAATGGGAAAGCATAAATATTTTCTGCCTAATGGAGTAGTATATTCACATTTGTGTGATGGCACATGAATATGTACAATGCCAGAGCAGCGCCTGGAGAATCTACTCTTTCTTCCCTGCGTGATCTGGAGCAGGAGACCTCAGAGGTAAGGGAAACCATCAATTCCAATCCACATTCTGTCTCTGGTGTGATAATAGAAATTCACCTTAACCCTTCTAAATTCCATGCGACTCTGTAAATATTACTAAGTACCTGAAAATATAGGTATCGTGCAAAGCATCCCAGAGAACAGAAAGGTCATAATAAGCAGTGGGTTAGTGAAAAGATCAAGGCACAGGAGCTTTGGTTCTCTTCCGGTTCATAATTGGCTTTCGGGTGGCTTCTGATGCGATAAGGATCTTTCCCTGTCTCATCAGCCCTCTCTAGGAGAATATCTTTCTTCACCAATTCAAACGTTCAGATCCCATGCCCTCAGACAGCTTGCAGTTTTTCTATAAATCACTTAAAGTCCCAGGTAGAACTTGATGAAAGGTAGAGGCAAATGCCCTTTTTGGGAAAGAGGAGGGAGAAATTGATGTTGAGATGGAGCCAATCACTAATACCGTTGAGACTATTGGAAACAGAAACTATTTCCTGCAGCGTAAGAATTCAGGGGATGAGGAAGATGTGAAAAGGGTGCTTAGAAGAGAAGGAAGCAGGAAGGGGGTAGGAGGTGCCACAGGTGGAAGAGGGCCAGCCAAGACAGACCTCGCCCGCTCCCTAGTCTTGCCGGAGCAAGGAGCACACTGCAAGTTTCTGCCTGGCTCAGTAGAAGGTAGTCCCTACCTACCAGGTCCTAGAAATGCTTCTGAGAACGCACCCTCTCTCCATGCTGGGCACAGGACCTGGGGTGGGAGTTCTAACCATGCCGAGTCTCCACCGCACTCCGGCAGAAAGCTTCCGCTGGCTTAGGTGGTTCCCCCCTCTCCATCAGAAACCACCCACCCCCATGTAATTTATTTATCTATTCATTCTCTTTACCCAGATTTCCATAAACTCCTCCAACCCCATAGTGTATTCAGATGGAAATAAATGAGTTTAATTACTTAAAGTAAATTTGGAATTCAGGGGCGATGGCACTGCATTCTGCATGTGAGCCCAGCCACAGAAGGAAGTGTAAAATATTCAAGCCTTTGAAAGATTGCAACCACTGGGCTTGGCAGACACAGGCATGTTGCCTCCCTTCCTGGATGGGCTCCCGAGCTGAGTGGAAGAGATTGGCTCTTCATTCTTCCCTCGCTCTAGCTGGGGAACAGGGACAGAGGCGGGCTTGGCCAGCGTTCTGCCCTTCCCTCTTCCCAGAGGGCTCCTTGTGAGGCCTGGGCCGGCTTCCACATTAACCTCTCTAGGCTTGCGGGACCAGCTGATAATTTCACTCTGCCCCCAATGATGCATGCGAGCGATCAGAAAAATCTATAACCAGGCTGGGGGAAATGGCTGCTAAGGTCATGGTAATGGGCCAGTTTAAGGGAGACTTCCAGGGAAGGGAAATTTACAATTTAAATAAGAAAAATAATAAACTCTAAATTAACCAAAAGAAGAAGTCCCTGGCTGTGTGGGAGGAGGGCCTTTCTTTCTGAACTTCCCTTTTATAAGTTACTAAACTGGTCGGATAGCCTCCAGTGTGGCTCACGGGGGACTGTGGGGGGCCCTCAAACCAAGGCTAGGAGGGAACCACTGAGTGGGAAGGAGGCTGTGCACAGCAGCAGAGTAGCAGGAGCTTTCTGTCTCACCCCAGCGCAGGCAAAGGCATGGGGGGAAGGGTGTGCATGGGATCAGAGCATCTACCCTAAAGCCCTACCTCGAGAGGATGACTGTGAGTTCAGAGCCACATCCTCTGTCCCCAGAGGAAATGTGTGGTGAAATTTGGGGTTTTACATGGACTCGGGCTCATTTTGGAATTAAGGGTAGGGAAGAAGAGCAGAAGGATGCTAAAAGTGTTATGAAGGGCAAGAAAGACCCACACGGTAATTATCCCTCTCCAATGTGTCCGCAGCCTGTATAACAAAGAGCGGCAGGTTCTACTACATCTCTGGTTCGAACACTAGTTATGTGGCTTTGGATAAATCACTTAAACCTCATTCTTTTTATTTTTGCAATGTCTGTACCCAGTTTACAAATCAGATCATTCCTTAGTCAATTGCTTGGAGTCTTCAATTTTCATCCATATTGTAGATTACTGACAGTGATTTTTCCTCTAAAAGAGTCTTTGGATTCTTCAAGTTTGAGAACCTCAACCTAAATGGTAATCTTTTTTTTTAAATGTGTTTTATTTATTTTTGAGAGACAGAGAGAGACACCACAAGCAGGGGAGGGGCAGAGAGAGGGAGATACAGAATCCGAAGCAGCCTCCAGGCTGTGAGCTAGCTGTCAGCACAGAGCCTGAGGTGTGGCTCGAACCCATGAACCATGAGATCATGACCTGCGCCGAAGTCGGATGCTTAACCAACTGAGCTCCCGAGGCGCCCCGGGAATCTTATTTTTAACAATAATATGAAGACAGTTATGGAGCGATTGCTTGTTTTATAAGTCCTCAGAGCAGCCTGTTAATTTAGATATTTTTATTAGCCCCGTCTTGCAGAGGTGGATTATATAATTTAGGGGAGCTTGTAGGCGCTAAATTGGGATGTGAATGCATGCAGTCAGTCCATAATCTGAACTCTTAGCCACCAAATCCATGCCCCCAAATTTGATTTTCCTCAACGTCTTTATTCATTTTTACAGTATCCAAATATAAGAATGGCTTAAGCTGTATTTTCATACGCTTAGCTCTATTATTCACATAATATTTTAAAATTGACTTAATTTTAACTGAAACTTACTTAAATTGGAAGCTGTTATTTTCCTTGAAATACAAGGAGAACAAAACCGTGTTACAGAATTCTATGCAGATTCATAATGCAGATGCAAGTGTACAGCTTGCCCTGTCTTTGTCAAAAGGGGAGAAAAGGAAGTATTGAGAATTAGATACATACGTAACAAGCTGAAACTTTTTGCCTGATGAATTCTAAAATATTAAGGAAAAATTAAATTTAAAAATAAAATTGAATCTAAAAAATAACAATTAAAATTCTTACCCTAGGTAGCAACTTTTATTTTGCCATCTGTAAATGATCATCAATGAATGATCTAAAATCATTTCCTTAAGGACCACTGATGGGAATCACTGTACTTTTCCACTTCCATTCATGTACCTCTCAGCTCTCAGACTCCAGCCCTCTGACTTTGTTTTCTATCATTCCCTTAGTCCAGTGTGGTTCAGCCCAATCAAAACATCCCAGCTGTCTCCTTGGCTGGCCTCAGACCCCATACTACAGACCGCCATTTTGATTCCATAGTTGTCTGACCAGCTCCTTCCCACCCTGGCTTTGGAAGGTTAGAAATCTTTTGTTTTTCCTCCTTTTCAATTACAAAAGCCTGTTTGAACAGCCTCTGTGACAGCCCATGTTCAAACAAGCTTTTGTAATTGAAAACAGAGCTTGCAATGTGGCTGCAGGGACACCAGCCTCAAAAGGAGGAGATGCAGAGCGTGCTGTGAGCTGGTCCCTGAGGCCACTTTCAAAGTGTTTAAAGCTTCCTTCCAATTAAAAAAAATGGAAAGAAAGAAAATCCTGTTTAAACACACAGTCCAGAGTGATGGGCTTGGGTGATTGAAAGTGGAGATTTGGACCCAGGGACAGTATGTCTTCTTGGGGAGGAGTTGGTGGAGGGCACTGCTTCCCGCTGGGCATTTTCACCCATCCTTGGAGTCCCTCTTGCCATTATTTTAAGGGTTCTCTGAGGTCGAATGCACAGATCTCTCGAGCTTTATTCAAGTTTCCGTCCACATTCAAGTTCCATCAATTTCTTTCTCTGTCTCTCTCTCTTTTTTCAAGCACTGCAAATGCAGTGGCCAAGAGCAATGCTTCAGAAAAGAGAATTCCACATGTGTGACCTTGGGTACTTAGTTAACCTTTCTGGGACTCAGTTTCCTTGCCAGTAAAACAGCATTCCATTAGCATTTGTCTGAGGGATTGTTTTGAAGAGTTACCGAGGTAATCTATTTAAATCACTTTTTACCACGTTGTAAGGCAAAGTCTCACTGTGTGATAATGTTTAGTTTTTCTTAGTGTTAATATTAACAGTATTAATATTTTATAGTGGTTAAGATTATAGATTTTGGTTTCAGATTGGTCTGGCCTAACCTGCATGAACCTCTGTTTCTTTTATCTTAAGATAGAAATGATGATCTATCCATGTCCTGCCAAACAACATCCACGTAACTGTGTGCCCCATGCCGGGGATGGGGTGTGAACATGACTAAGACGAGAGCAGGGGGGTAAGACTGGAAGATAGGTAGAAGAGCCAAGAAAAGGAAAACTTAACTTTTCATGAGCATGGGAGAAGGTGGTAAGATGTTCAGAGCAAGGTGCCATTTGAGCTGAGCCCCCCGAGGATGAGCAGAGGAAAAAGATAGACGTGCCAAATAAGCCAGGCCGTGGGGGAGTCATGGCTGAGGACCACTGCCCAGGAGTGGATAGTGTTTCAGCACGGCTGGAGAATGGGCAGGAGAAGGGTCGCACATGTGGGAACGCAGGGTGAGCGGGTGGGGGGGAAGCTGGCCACAGGAGCATCCATGTTAGTCTTTTATTTGCCAGGGACAGAAGCCCACCAGGTAGCTTCAACCTGTTAAAAAACAAAACTCAGATGAATAAACGTGAAGATCTAATTGTCTTTATTAATTGATTCCTGAATCAGGCAGCATCCCATATAGGAAGTAGAGAGGACCAAAGGGCTACAGAAGAGGAAAGGTTTTTAAAGGCTGGGCAAGGAAGTCATAAACAGAAAAAAAAGATTATTTCAGAGGAGGTCACCTTCCTCTGGGGACGAAAAGGTCTTAGTCAGTGGATTACCTCAGCCTCCTTTGGGGGATAGAGAGTGCCCATGTGACAGATGGTCTTATTGGTGCTGACCAGGAAATTTTTGACTGACTGGTTATGACTTATATTGCTGGCAGAGGCTGAAAATATGATTAGGTTAGATATCAAGCCCAGATTTGGTGACTTGGCATAAGTGATGCCATTTTGGGCCTGTGGTTTTCCTTTTAACAAAAGAAAGAAGGATGAATGGGTGGTGGATGGATGGATGGATGGTTGGTTGGATGGATACGTGAATGAATTAAATAAAAAAAATAAATGAGTTTGTCCGAGGGTAGTCTGTCTTCAGGCTCAGTATGATGAAAAGGCTCAAATCACATAATTAGGATCCATCACCTTTGCTCTCAAGCCTACTCTTCTGAACAGATTTCATTATTAGGCTCCACCTTGGTACCCCTTCAACTCTCAGCACATCATCCTTAGTTCTTATAGCTTCAGTGAAAAAGAAAAAACACTCCTTTCTGGCAGCTTCTGCTAATCTGCATTGGGTGAGCTTGAGTCACTTAACCATCCGGAAACCAAGCACGGACCCTGAGAAGAGAGGGCATTTTGAATAGACCAAATAAGCATCACCTGCTTCCTCCTCACAGCTGGACACGGAACCCTGGTCTGTAACACACAGGCTTAAACACGGGGAGTGCAGTTTCACAGGAGAGGAAGTCAGGGGGCTGGTAATAGAGAAGGAAAGTGGTTTCCAGAAAAAGCAATAGGTGGCCACTGTAGTCTTGCTTGCCCAGCTCCATTTTGACTTGCTATGTAGGCCATCGGGAGGGAGAGCATGATAAATTTTTGAGCTGTTGAGTCTGAAAAAAAGAGATTAAAGACCCAAGATCAATCCGAGGCCATTAAAATCATCCAAATGGGAGCTTTCAAGATCAAAGGGATCAGGCAGAGGGAGGTCTAAGTTTTGTGGGGCCTGAAGATTATACAATCTGGTGCCTGTTTGTGGTGGGCGGAATTCTAAAATGGCCCACAGAGATTTCTCGCCCCTGTCATGTACCCTGTCATGCACACCTGTCTATTCCTGGGGACTGGGAGTATGATGGGTTTTACTGCTGTGATTAGATTGTCGACCTGAAGACAGGAAGATAATATGGCTGATCTAATCCCAAGTCCCTGGAAAGCAGAGAAATTTCTCCAGTAGGTTGAAAATGAGGAGCTCAGATTTGACAAGAAGGATCTGATGCCCTCTCAGGGGCATGAGGACGGAGGGCTCCCTGTAGAAGTCCAGGAGCTCTGTAGGCCTGAGAGCTGCCTCCAGCAGGCAGCCTGCAAGGAAACAGAGCTTCCGTCCTGCAGCCTCAAGGAACTGCATTCTGCAAGCAGCAAGCATGAGATTGGAAGCAAATTCTTCTTTAGTCCCTCCAGGTAGGAACTCAGCCTGGTCAACAGCTTGCTTTCAGCCTTAGAAGGCCATAAGCAGAGACCCCAGGCAGACCATGCCAGACTTCTGCCCTGCGGAACTGTGAGCTGTAAATGGGTATTGTGTTAAGCCCCAAGTTTGTGACAATTTCTTAGACAGCAATAGAAACAAGCCCACTCTTTGAAAGAGACAAAATTAGGATTTTTAAATTAGGTGCAAGGGCCCTGTTAGCTTCATGGAAAGGCCATCTCTGGGGTCTGATGTTGCTTTGGCCATGTTTCCCTGCAGTTCATGTCTTTCTCAGTTCTCTGTAAACCTGAGATGGGGAAGAATTCCTATGTGCATTTCCTTTTGACCTCCGGAGCTTGCTTCTCCACATTTTGGGGCCATATTCCCCACACCCTGCACTCCCCGTCTCCAGAATGCTGAGTTGCTGCCAAGCCATTTGGTCTATTTCCCTTCTTGGCAAAGAAAAAAAAATAAAGCTCTCAAAATTATTAGGTAATGATATCACTTTAAAAAGCGACACAATATTTTAACAGCATGACGCCACTTAGCTGTGGTTTAATAAAATGTAGGAAGTGTGGAGCCTGAGAAGCTGTGGCAGCGTTAGGTGGGGGCAGACAAACAGCTCGAAACTCACATCAGGAAAATTACTTTTTCTTCAAATGGAAACTTTTCAATTGCTTTCAAATAGCTGGAGCTGATGGAAATAATTTCCTTAGCACGTTTGCACATGCTGCCTGCGTCTTCTCCACACGGTGCCGGGAGCTTCCTTAATAAAGATTGTCGCGAGGTTCTGATGTTGCCACGCTCTTGTTATTTAGAAAAGGCACCAAACCAAGTCAAGGGGAGTCAATTGATTACTAAATGCAATTCCTGTTTGGTGTCCCCAAGGCAAATGGAGGCCAGTGGGAGAGCATGTGTGCGCGTGCGTGCACACATGTGTGAGCAGCTGGGCCAGGGCTGCTCTGAAATGCAGCCCTGATCCTCAGCCCCTTTGGGGAGAGCTCTGCAGGATAACGGGCTGTCAGGATCAGGGCCCCACATCTTACTGGTGGGCAAACTGAGGCTCAGGGGAGGGAAATGACCACTTAGAGAAAACCACAGATTCCCTCATCACTAACGGGGCCAAGCTATTGTTTTAGGTCTAGCAGACTTTTTTGCGTTTTTGTAACATGCACAGAGAGTTAGGTTTTGATTGCGCTCCTCTGAGCCTTTCTGCCTTGAATGCCATGTGGAGGCTTCTGGTAGAGGATGAATGGCTTTAAGTGTTTGCGATAATAAGATCTGGGAGCCCTGATAGTCATAAAGTAGTTTTTTTTTGTTTTGTTTTGTTTTGTTTTGTTTTTAATAATGACAAGGCACACACGGAACATAGGAAGTCACATGGAGGAACATGTTCCTGTTCCATTTCTCCTTCGGTCTCCCTTATGTTACCAGGGAGAAGGGCTCAAATCGGTGCAAGTGTGGCTTTCACGCCTCTCCTGAGCTCACTAACTTCCCTTTATTATAACAAGGACAGAGCCATGCAGACAGCCGGTCCTGGCTCATCATATTTATTGTATCTGTGGTATTTATTTTTATCATTACCTATTATTTATGGCAAGTGATATTGATTTTTGCACTTATGTAAGGCTTCCTTTTAAAATCCATTTCTTTACTTTTTTAAAAGGGGAGTCCACTTATTTTTTTTCGTAATATTTTATTGTCAAATTGTTTTCCATACAACACCCAGTGCTCTTCCCCACAAGTGCCCTCCTCCATCACCACAACCCCCTTTCCCCCTTCCCTCTTTCCCTTCAACCCTCAGTTCATTTTCAGCATTCAACAGTCTCTCAAGTTTTGCATCCCTCTCTCTCCACAACTCTGTTTCCCTCTTCCCCTCCCCCTGGTCCTCCATTAGGTTTCTCCTGTTTTCCTGTTATGAAATACATAAAGTATGGCAAGCATCACAGGATTTCAGAGTGAGGTCAAGAAATACTGACCTAGTGCATGATTCTTTTCCAGATCAAGCCAGTGAGGCCTGTAGGCTGTACATGACCCACAAGTGTATTAAAATACAGTGTAATAATAGAGAAGTTGAAGCTGAGTAAGGCCGACAGATCAGATGACAATTGCCATTAAAAAGATGACTTTGTTACTCACAGTTATCAAGAGGGTGCAGCAGAGACTCAAAACCTTTTGAAAGGAAGAATGACAGAGTATGTGTGAATATGTTTTAAAACGCCACACTGAGGGATAGAGCCGTAGAGAATTGGAATGGTTAAGTAGACCCCTTCGTAAAGCCACAGCCACACCCCAAGCGCCTGGACACAGGGCAAGCTCCAGGTCCGCTGTGGGGTGGATTGCGGCATAGTCTGGCAGACTTGTGTGGAATCCTCACTTGAAAGCCTACGCACTCTGTGACCATGAGCATGTTACTTACCCTCTCTGAGCTTCAATTTCCTTATTTGTGAAATGGGGCAGATACCCTTTCCTTAAAGGGATTATTGAATCACAGCGCCGAGAACACAGTGAGTGCTAAGTAAACTTAAATTGCTTTGTTTTCCCTCTTCTGCCTCACATGCCTACTGCAGTTTCCACACTGATTAGGGTTGTCTGTGATCATGGGGCATGATCCCAGGAAGCATGATGAAGTATTGGACTTGGGAAGGTATTCCCATAACCAGTGAGAAGTAACCATCTTTGCTTGTGAGACCTTAGGCAGGTCACTTCCTCTCCTGGACTGCAGTTAAATTCAGTGTTGGGCTTCATTTACCTTAATATTGAGGACCCAGTTTTCCAGGCACGCCTGCGGAACTTGGTGGACACCTTCTCATCTGAACCTCCTAACGGCTCCCCAAGGCAGGTGGGAGGAAATACAGGCTCAGAGACCAGAGGAACCCTCTGAAGGTCAGCCTCTGGGAAACACGGGAAAGATGCCAGTGTGAGCCCAGACCAGTGGGGAGATGAAGAGGCTGTGAGGTTTGTGGAATTTTAATGACAGCTTGCTTTGAGAAATTATAATTCCTTAAAAATTCCAACCTGGGCTCTCAAAAGAGCACCAAAAGGCCCCTTCAGGAAACAGTTAAAGTACCTGTCCTGTAGTGGGAGCACCCGTGGTAAGTGGGTGTTTCAGTAGAGCAGTTTCTAGGCCAGGAATCAGAGGGAAAATGAAATCATTCAAGTGGACGGAAGGAGAGATGAGCTCTTTGCTGGGGGCCGTAGTCAGGAGGGCTGACCAGCATACGACTTTGGCAGGAAGCTAGGCTGTATAATGTTTTGGCTTTGAATCAGGGTAAGAGGACCATGCTCCCATGCCTGCCTTTTCATAAGGGGCAGTTAGTTGAAGGGGCTAGGGTTCTGGTTTTGGAGTCAGGCTGCCTGGGTTTGAATCTCCGTTCTGCCACTTATCTAAGTGACCTTCCAGGTTTATTTCCTCCTCTTTGCAGTAATAGAAATAATGCACGTTATCTCTCTGTGGGTTGTTCTGAGAATTAAGTGCATGCAAGGCCTCCTGGACATGGCCTGGCATGTGGTCATCCTCTGTAAAATGGCATAAACCAACAGAAGGCATTTGAATAAGACTTTCCTGGTCGTGTGGAGAAAGTCAGAATAATAGTGTAGTTAAGAAAGTTAAAGGGCCTTGGGTTAAGAAATAAATATTTACTAAGGGTCTCATGAGAGCGGAGATGATGTTTATTTTCCACATAATTGTTTCCAATAAGAAGTCTAACACATAATATGTGCTCAGTTAGAAATTGCAGAAGTAGAATCTCCTGGTTATTTTAATTGAACTGGGCAGGAATTTTTCCACCTTTCCCCACGCCTCCTCTCCCACACCCCAGGTGGAAACTGAAGCCTAGGGAGACTGAAACCCAAACACTTCCCAGGAGTTCATAGCTTCTCGTTGGGTCTCCACTATGTCCCACTTCATGCAAAACAAAACTGAGTAGGACCTTTTGTGGGGAAAGCCCAGAGAATCCCCATTTCAGGCCTGGGATGGTCCAGAAAAATAAGGAAATGTTTTGGTATGGATTTTCTACTCAGCACTGGAAAACAAAAAACACCATTATTCAGCTTCCTGGGTGGAGGAAAGTCAGAAATTGGTTAGGGGTAGGGTTTTCTCCTCCTGTCCACTAGCTTATTTAAGAAAGCTAGGCCAGCTGAGGGCCCAGGAACCTGGCAGCCTTGGGGAGCGCACCGAGGCTGATGCCTTGTCCGCTGTGACTGGCTTCACTGCTCTTCCTTTGGATATGCACTCTCCCTTCTAGTGCTGATCCTTTACTACCTGGGATGGGGGCTTGACTGCTCCAGAGGGGCTGCCAAACTCCCCCAAAAGGGCATGTTCTGACCACAAGCTCAACATGGGGGTCCCTGGCCATTGTTCTTCAGCCTATGTTCTTGTCCCCTCATCAGAGATTTTACTGCCCCAGGGGGCCTGGACTTCAGTGCCCAGACATACGTCCTCAGCAGGCCAGGTCAATACCTCCAAATGCCCAAACTAGTGTTTCTAGGTGTAGCCTATGGATCATCTCCATTAACATCATCTAGGGTGATTCTGTAAAAGCACTGTTTCCCCATCCCCACTCATAAATGTCTGTGCATGTGGCCCAGAATCCACCGTGGACTCCTCAGTTTATTCTTTTGCTCATTGAAGTTTGAGAATCTTGGGTTTATACATACCTGTCAACACCAAGGCTTTCAGTCGCTCCTTGTACCTGCATACCCAGAGCTCAGAAACTGGTACTTGCCTGAGAGGAAAGAGAACGGGAAATATTTCCATGTCATGAGAAAATGAGACAAAGGTGTTCCCGATCTGGCCACAGGATTAATGGAAACTCAGGGCATGCCGTGCCAGAAGAGGAAAGAAGAGGCCAAGACAAAGGACTGGCAGACCTTGAGTCTGGCTCATTGGTCACTAACCCTCTGGGTCACCTTAGCTAAGGTTCTTTTCTGCATCTTGGTTTATTTATCTGTGAAATGGAACTAATGAGGCATCCCCAGAAATCTGGGAAAGATTCCAAGGAGGATGACCTAGTGAAGCTAAATTTGTCAGCAACTCTCTACCAGACAAAGTGCAAATTGTGCCTGAACAGGGCCCAGTAAATCACCCGATTGTATATCCATCCGCTCACCTGTTTATTTGCCTGTCTGTTCCCTCCTTCCTTCTTTCCTTTCTTCTTTCCTTCCTCCCTCCCTCTCTCCCTTCCTTCCTCTCTCCTCCCCTTCTCCCTTCTCTCTTCCCTCCTCCCTCCCTCCCTCTCTTCCCTCCTCCTTCCCTTCCTCCCTTCCCT
>PJEM01015496.1:0-29736 GCA_004023845.1 Helogale parvula
TGGTTTGCAGGTAGGGGTTTTGAAGGAAAGTATATTAGAGACCTCAAGGGAGGTGGGTTCCATTTGCCAAAGTTCCTTTGGGGGTGACAGTGAACATCCTCATCTTCTGCCTATATACCTCTTCTCCCCCACCTCTGCCCTGGCCTTCCCCTAGCGATGTCTCAGGCTCCCCCTGAATCTCTCCCTTCCCCACACAGATGGCCTGCCAGAAGAGGCCCTCGGGACACCTTGTGTCTGTGCTCAGTGGGGCTGAGGCAAGGTTTGTGGCCTCCTTAATACAGAACAGTGCGAACACTTACTCAAACATCTGGATGGGGCTCCATGATCCCACAGAGGTATGAATACATCTTCTCATTAAAACCTCTCAAGCTGCTATTGCAACCCAAACCCACTGCCTGTCCCCCGTGTCTGCCCAATAAATGCCCCAGAGAGCTGTGGAGCTCAGATATCCAGGAGGATATTAGTGGGAAAGGGGGCGGGGCCTTGTGGACAGCTGAACAGCTGAGGTCTGTGGAAGTCCTTTGTCCTGCTGAAGTTCATCTGCTTCCTAATTTGCGTGTGAGGCCATGTAATTCAGTTCTATGAGCTTCCTTGAGTGCACATATTGTGCTGAGGGAATCCTAAATGAAGACAGGATCTATTTTGCTCGATGCAACAGACATTGTGTTTGAGGTTCAGAGGCTAATCACACCTGCACCCCTAATTGCTGTTCAGTCAGTACCAGGTTACTCTCAATGGTCTATTGGTCTTTGTGTTTATAAGCTTCAGGATTTGTCAATAAGAGCAAGGAGCTAGGAGGAGTTTCCCAGTGGAAAGCTTTGGCTCTGAGGCAGCATCTAGATGAGCAGACCAAACTCCACGAGGCTGGGAAGGGGTTCTTGCCAGGAGCCCTTTAGTGGCCATTCAGCCTCACTAGACTCCTTCCTCTCTAGGGCTATGAGCCCAATGCAGGTGGATGGGAGTGGAGTAGCTCTGATGTGCTGAATTACGTTGCCTGGGAGAAGCATCCTTCCACCAACCCATACCCTGGCTACTGTGGGACTCTGTTAGCAAGCACGGGTAAGTGACAGAGGAGCTCCTTTCTGCCAGACTTCTCCGTCCTCTGGTTCCCCATTTCTCAGTCTGACCTTCAGCGATTCCTCTTGAGCTAGAAAAACGTAGTGTTGGTTTGTCTTCTCCCATCCCTTCTCATCTCTTCTTTCTTTGAGTCCCATTCCCCTGGAGTAGGACACTGCTGAGGATGAGGGAGAGTCTTTGAATTCTAGACCAGAATCTGGACTGCCTCTTCCTTGGGGTCATGAGCTCCACCAGCCACATCTGCCTGAGCTCCTCTGTCTCTCTAGGATATCTGAAATGGAAAGATTTTAGCTGTGGTTCGTTGCTACCTTATATCTGCAAGTTCAAGGACTAGGTCTTGTGGGGCATCAAGAGCCTGAGTTTTGCATGCAGCTCATCATGGACATGGAACCAAATGTGAATACCTACCCTGGAAGAGAAGAGTCTCCCCATACCCTCTAACCTGACCCCTTTCTTCTGACCATTTCTCCACCCTGTTCATTTATTTTTATGTTCATTTTGTGTATTGCATGATGTACGATTGCAGAGCGCAATAAAAAATACTTCATTCCATGTTGTGTGATTTTTTGCTCCTATCTCATGGCAAGAGTCTGAGGAGCAATGGGTATGGGAAGGGTTCTAGGTCTTGCCTCTGTGCAGTGTTATCTATTAGCCCAGAATGTACATCCCCAGCAGTGTGTTTGTGATCAGTACATAGTCCTTGTTCATGTACATTTGTGTGTTTATAGAAAAAGACACTACTCACCTACACATTCTATCACACTTTCCTCCTGTTTGAGACACTAATGGCCTTAGTGGTGTCTGATGATCTTAGAAGACCACATCTGAAATCATTTCCTGAATGATATTTTTTCTTTAATTTGCAATTTGCCTTGGACCCTGACTTTTATAAAATACAGTGAAAAATGAATTTCTTGGGTTCTGATTATAGTGCTTACATGTAGAGCATTGGAAGTTGTCACTCTCATCCCTAAAACAGTTCTTTTCTTAAACTAACCACTAGAAAACTGTTTGAAATTCCCATAATTTACAGTGACCAATGGGATTTTTCTCCTGGGACTGGACTTAATTGCCTTCCATACAAAATCAGATTATTAAAAAAATTTTTTTAACATTTTTATTTATTTTTGAAAGAGAGAGACAGAGCATGATCAAAGGAGGGGCAAAGGGAGAGGGAGACACAGAATCTGAAGGAGGCTCCAGGCTCTTACCACAGAGCCTGATGCAGAGCTTGAATCTACAAGCTATGAGATCATGACCTGAGTCAAAGTTGGACTCTTAACCGACTGAGTAATCCAGGCACCCCTGTTTTTTTTAATGTTTATTTAATTTGAGGAAGAGAGAGACAGAGTTCGAGTTTGGGATGAGTAGAGGGAGAGGGAGACAAAGAATCCCAAGTAGGCTCCAGGCTTCGAGCTCTGAGCTGTCAGCACAGAGCCCGATGTGGGGTCCAACTCATGAACCATGAGATCATGACCTGATTCTAAGTTGGAAACTTAACAGATTCAGCCACCCAGATACTTCCAAAATTAGATTTTTTTTACAGAATTTAAAAATAATGTCTTTTGTCCAGTTAATCAATATTGTCTACTATACCTAAAGCCAGCTTGAGTTTCTAGGATACTGATCACAGAGGCTTTTTTTCTAAAGTTAGTCTGTATTCATATCCATTTTTACCCTTAATCATCATAAATTTATTTTCTTTGGTAAACTCTTATGAACGTTTCTATCTAGAAGTCTAGAACAGAGGTAGGCACACAGGCAGTTTTTTATCTCATCTTTCTCTGTATCCATTCTCTCCCACTGAACCCTGCATAATATAATGCCCTCAGGGCCATCCTGACAGTTGATAAAAATGCTTCTCTCTCCTAATAATAATAATAATAATAATAATAATACATAGTAATAATCTGTTATTTTCTCTCACTAAAAATTACTCCTCCTAAGTTTTAAGGGAAGAAGGTGTAGATACTCCAATTTGTGTTGGAGCCTCTGACGCCTAACATTTAACAAAAAACCTTTTTTATATTCAATATCTGAATTCCCCATCATTTTTTCTCTCAGAGTCTAGCTGGGTTGCTGACAGCTTGTAAGTGCCTTGCCTGAGACACACATAGGCCTCTGTTGGGCTGACTTGGTTTAGATTATTTGAATATAAGCTGCTGACATTCATTTTTACTCACTCAAACAAAAGAATATGTTTTTGGGAGTATGTGGTTTTATCTCAGTGCACCAAAATTAGGGAAGATAGCTGACAGACTAGGAAAAGGAAAAATAAAGTCAAGAAATGAGGTTAATCTCTTCTTCCTTTTCTCTTTTTTATTTCACTGGGTGTGATTTCTTTTAGTCACTCAGTTTCCTTGCCCTTGGGATAACTCAAGGTGACATAGACAACTCATTCTACCAAACATTTCATGCCAGTGATTCAAAACTTTAAGTACATTTTCAGTAAACAAAATTTTCAGGAGAATATCTGACTATTCCAGCTAAGACCAGGCGTTCACTTCAGTCCAGTCAGCTGAGGCAAAGAATTTGAGTCACATGGTGTTACTATGGGAGCCAAACTCACCTCTTAAGTAGGATCTGTGGATGAGACCCAGTTCTTAGCAAAAGGGGGCAGGAAGGCACTCCAACAGAAGTTTGCTGGAATAAACAGGACTTAATGGTCTCATTCTTTTGTTCTGACCTTGGCCTGTTTTCTGATCTAATCTTATACCCTGGGTATGGACATGTTGCAGATACCATACCTGCCTCTGCTCTTGGACTGTCCTCCAGACTTTCAGGAGTTGTCAGCTAGCTGTTGCACTCACTACTCTTATTGTATTTATCCAATTCTTGTTTGTTTTGAGAACTTTGTATAGCCTGTCATGATGTGGATTTCTGCTAGTCTTTGTAAGCCAATGAATTGGACAAAATCTTCTTCCCAGTTGGATCAGCACATAACCACAGGCTCCTGAGCCTCTTGGTGGTGTTTCTGCCATGGACTTTTCTCTCATCTAGAGTTCAGAAGGCAAAACAATTTGATAGCAATAGTATCTGCAAAGAACATCTGGATAAGAGTTAGGTGAGCTGAGGCATCCTATTTCCTAATATCTCTGAATGTAACTTGGTGATTCATCCTTTAGTTTTAACAGAGTTCTTCCCTTTCCATCTCCAAATCTACTGCTACCAAACCACATTTGTCCATTCTTCCTAAGCAGTTTTTCAAGTGCACCTCTGGGGTATCATAGCACATCAACTGTGTAGATCTCTGCAGTTTATACATATATTTAACACTTGGATTTATTATAGATTTCTTCCACATGTCTAAAAAAGAATTCTCTAAAATTTTATTCCTTATAATACTCATTTCATGAGCTACTCATAGACAATAATTTTATTGTTGGAAATATTTTTGAAATACTCCTTAGGAAATCCTGTTATACAGAGTTAAGTAGGTTTCTCTACCACAGGACTTTTCCAAGTCTTTGTGCACAAATGTGTGAAACTAAAAGAAAGTAATAGGGTTTTCAGCTCATCAGGCGTTTATTTGGTGAGACATTTCTGTATGTGTGCTTGTGTATCTCTATTGAGGAGAAATACCTTTTAATAGATCATAAGTTTAATTAAGTTTTAATAATAGTGTAAAGCACTGTTTTTTTTCAAATCAGAGATTGCAACTTACAGTCATTTGAAGTCATTAAATCAATTTAGTGGTTAATAACAAATATATTTTCTTAAGTTAGAGAATAATATGGAAAATTCTGCAGTATATTACAGATAGTTAATACTGTTTGAAAATTTTATTTATATATGTGTGTGTGTGTACATGTGTGTGTGTGTGTATATGTGTATAAAAAGCATTGGAACATAAAATAAACTTCATACTGTAAACAGCAGTCCAAAATTCGAATGCCACTGGTCTGCAGCCTAGGCTTGTGGCTAACTGTGGGAGGATTAAACGAGCTACCGCTAGGGGGAGCGGTGGCCTAGCAGAGCGTAGCACAGGGATGATTATAACTAAGTATGATCTGGCTGCTTCCCCAAACAGAGAGGGATAGAAAGAAGACATTAGGGAAAAGGGGGGAAAAGTTTATTCCTAAATCCTCTAAAGTGAAATGTCTGCTGTATATCCCAGGGAACAGAAGGAGCAAATCTTGCAAATGAAAGTGGACAGAATATAAATCGTGGAAGATTCAGGATTGGGTAGTTGAACTGTGTCCCTAACTAACTAGATAGCCAGGAATGTATATACAGAATGCTGGACACAGAAGTAAGACAGAGAGAGCTAGGACTAAGGGCTCCTTATGCCATCAGAAACTGTGAGTCATTTGTGGGACTTGATGTCTTCTCTTGGCTACTCAGAGTGCGAATGCTTCCTGCGTGTTGAGGAATGCCCATGTGGGTCATGGTGAGAGGCAGGGTCACAGCTCCCATTACAGAGGCAAACATGGCCGATATCTGAAGTCTCCGGAGATTAGGGAGTATGTCAAAGTATGACACTGAGATACCCCAGCCAGGTGATGGTGCAAAAAGTAACAGTTAGAGATTATTCACAAAGGCTATGGAGCTTGGGTTCTGCAGTAGCAGCAGTGGTGGTTCAAAGGTTGTGGCTCACATGGAGTTTCATAATCAAATATTTCTAACTACATGGTTTTGCCTATAGCTTTTGTTATCAGACTTTTCTGATTCCTTCTTGTTGTCCAGACCTGGGGCTCCAGTCTCCCAATGAATCTCTCTTTTTAAGTTTATGTATTTACTTAGAGAGAGAAAGAGCATGTGCGCTCCATCAAAGGAGAGCAGAGAGAGAGGGAGAGAAAGAGAATCCGATGCAGATGGCACAGAGCTCAATGCGGGGCTTGAATTCAGGAACCATAAGCCAAAGTCAAGTTTCAGAAGCTGAACCAACTGAGCCACCCGATGAATCTTTGATCTAATGAAAAACGTTTATATTTTATTTGTTTTTATTTTTATACTTCATCAAGGTGTATTTGAGATGCAGTAAACTACAGTATTTATTTAAAACATAATTAATGTTTTAACATACATATACACCCATTAAATCATCAAAATCCAATAATAAACACACCCATCACCACTAAAGATCTCCTCTGCTAACCCCACCTCTTACCCTCAACTTCTCCAGGTCCTCAAATCCAAGGCAACCACTGATCTGTTTGCTGACACTATAGATAAGTTTAATTTGCATTTCCTAGAATCTTATATTAATGGAATGACACATACTTTTCTCTCTAATTTCTTATATTCAGCATAATCATTTTGAAATTCATTCATATTATTGCATGTATCCATACTTCATTTAATTTCTTTGTTGAGTGACATTCTATTGTGTGGATATGACACAATTTGTTTATTCTCTTGCTGGTGAACATTTGAGCGGTTTTCAGTTTCTGTCTATTATAAATAAAATGGCTGTGAACATTAGTGTACAGGTTTATGTAGAGATCAATCCTTTTCACTTATCTTGGGTAAATATCTAGGAGTGGAACAGCTGCATTAAATACTAGGTATATATTTAACTTTGTAAGAACTGCCACACATTTTCTGAAGTGATTGCATCGTTTACATCAACACCAGCAGTGCCTAAGATTTCCAGTTGTTTTGCATTCTTGGTATGGTCAGTCTTTATAGTTTTAGTTGTTTAGATAGATGTATAGTGACATCTCATTGTGATCTTAATCTGCCTTGCTCTAATTTTTCATGTGCTAAATTACCAGTCTTATGGTACAGATAAGTGTCTTGATTCTAGTGATGATTACAAAACGAAACACGTGACAAAAAAAGTGTGATAACTATACACACACACACACACACACACGTGTGCGCTAAGTGCATGCATAATGGTACAATCAAATGCGTTATCTAGATTGTGCTGTCAAGTTTCCTGGTATCAGTAGTCCAATTTGCAAGATTTAACATTGGGAGAGGCTGGTAAAGTGTTCTGAAACCACTTGTATGCTTCTTTGTACATTTTTGTGAACCTGTAATTATTTCAAATTAAAAAATTAATTAACTCTTTCTTAAATCTTTTGTCTCCCCAAGCTCCTTCGTATTTAGTTCCTCACCTTATTTAATTTTTTAAATGTTGCCTAGATAACCGTGTGCTATTTCCTATCTCCATTTTACTCTTAATATATTGGAGATTCACTGCTGCTGAACTGTGCTGTGCCCTGGACTCTCTTGATAGCCCCAGAGTAGTCAATGAGCCAGCATTTGTCTAATTATTTTTTTACCCCTCATCTAAGCAGATTTACCTCAGTGGTACTGTTAATCACTTTTTTTCCTGAAGACCTCTAATTTCCTTGACTTTCTTACCACCGCACTTTCCTGGATCTTCACGTCAGTGAAGTCTCCAGCTCCTAAATAAACACTTAAGCTCTGCCTACTCCTTAACTGTGTATATGTTCATTTAGATGCCAAAATACAGATACAAAATATTAAACACAAGTTTATTTGCTTTTCATATCAGATTTTGGATCTCAGCTTTTTCATCTTCTGGCTGAGGCATCTCTAATTGAATTGTACTTTTCTGCTTAACTGAAGTAGAGACACAGGCCTCTCTTTTCAGCCAGTGGGAGGGAAACGAGTAGCATCCTGAGCCAGCCAACTTACCTCTAATTTAGAAATGACCCAGCAGTTGTGCACAACCTCCTTCCTCCTCTCTCAGAGCTTAAACTCAGTCAGCCACGGAGCTACAAGAGATGCTGCAAAATGTGGTCTCTGGCATGCTGAGCGTAAGAACGGCTGTAATCTCATTACATGAGACAGTGGAAGACTGGATTTGGAAGGACCTCTAGCAGTCTTTTATTGGCAGCACTCCTCAGGGTTTCTTTCATAGTTAGCTTATTGTTTTTTTTTTCACAAGGTAATTTCATCTATTTTCTTGATTTTTCACTGACTTTATTTTAGTCCCAATTGTGGGTCTCCTTTGCTTCACCTTCACTAGCCTTTGAAATCAACTGTCTACTCACCTGCTTGACTTATGAAGATAATCATTTCTTTTTATATCTCATCTAAAATGGTGATTTTCAAAAGTAGCCAATTTGCAACTCTGGGGACATTTGGTGGCCTCTAGAGTTTCTTCATTGCCACAACAGCAGCAGTGGAGGGATGGAATGTTCCTACTGACATCTAACGGATCAAAGTCCAGGATGTTGCTAAACATACTGCAATGAGCAGTATAGTTCTCTACAGCAAAGATTTAGGTGCCCCAAAATGTCAATAATCCTGATGTTTAGAAACATTGACCTTGAATATTGCCAGTTACCTAGGAGACATCAATAAGTTTTGAGAGAATAAATGAATGAATGATTCAGTAGAACATGTAGAAAATGTAAACTCAGTAGTCTTCGTCACATAAATAGTAAACATGAGGATATCATATGTTCTCACTCATAACCAACTACTTAGTAATGCTTACAACTTATTGAGCTTTGTGTGTCTCATCCCGTTTAAAATGAACAAGAAGCCCGTGGGGTGTTGCACAGATGAGCAAAACAAGGCTCAGAGAACTTTAGTAATTTGCCTAATGTCAAAAACCTAGACCTCAAACCCAGGATTTCTGTGACCATTATGGCACCCCATGGCCTCTAGGATTCATCTTCCTTCTACTACACACTCAATCCTTGAACCTTGAATGCTTAAATAGTTAGGAGATGGATTGGACTTCTTCTTCTTTCTCTATTGGTGATCACCCCAGGCAAGGATAAACTTTTGTGTCAGTATTTATGTTCCTCCCCTTGACAAAGCCATAGTATTACTTTAGCCTAAAATTTTCAGAAAAGGAAAAACTAAGAAAACCCATACTTATAGCTCTGACCTTGGTAATGTTTTCAACTGGCTGAAAAAATTCTGAAGACCCTGGTGATGCCACCCTAGCTCAGTCTCATTAAGAATCCTCAACTGCTTGCTCTTCTTGCTTCTGAGATTCTCCGTTCCTCAGGTCAGTGAAAGGGAAACATCTATACTTTTTTTGGTATGTAAAGCCTTGTCATATATCTTTTCCTTACTCAAGTCCATACTCTGCTTCTCAGGAATTGTTAGAAAAGTTTTTCCATTTATAGAAAAATGGGAAAATATTTTCTATGAGAGATGGCTAAAGAACAATATGGCATAAATACACAAAAATAATAATGTGCCCCAGTATATACACATCCTGAGAGAAGGAAAGAAACAGAAATGCCTTTCTAAAGTTCTCTTCTTCTTTCTTCTGAATGCCATCAATTATTCATTCAAGAGGCTAAATGGAAGAAAAGGAAAGATTCTGTAGGAAGACATGCTGAGGTATTAAAACAGAAGTCAGTACAGACAAAGGGATTTTTCTTCACCAGCAATTTTAATTATGTTAAGTCATAATTATCAGAAAAAGGTAGTAGAAATTGCAGCAAGGCATCCCATTGCATTAAAATTGACACGTATGAAATCATCCTAGATTCTTTTAAGCTAATCCTGTTTTTCCTTTTGTCTTGTTACCATGTTGTCTTTATAAGTCTCAGCTAACTAAAGTCAACAAACAACTACAGAGCCCCAATAATATATAATATACTAAAAATTTTGCAAAAATACCCCAGATTTCTAGTGTTGGGAGGAACCTGTAGTACTGACTATTTAACACTTTTACTTTATTCCTCAGAGTTCTGCCCTGAAGGAGTGTAGCAGGCAAGGGAGCAGTTACACATAAATATAGCTAATGTTAGGGATTTTACAGGTAATGATGAGATGAAGAAATCTGCTGAAATTACTGACTTATGATTCTTAGTTTTTAACTTGAGTCAGAAAACTGATATTTTCAAGTGGTTGGCATCTACTGAGGTGTCCTTCAATGACCCCTGCTTCCTGAGATTGGCACTCTGTGCAATCCCATCTCCAGCATTTGGGATAGCTCTAGTGACCTGGCCTTTACCAATAGAATATAACAAAGATGATGGGATAGAGTTCCATGATCGGGTAACAAATAGCTGTAAATTCTCTCTTACTTTCATTCCTTCTCTCTTGCAATCTCAGTCAACCACTCTGGTGAAGAGAGCTGCCATGTTGTGAGCTGCCTACATGGAGACAAACTTGGAAACTATATGGCAAGGAACTGAAGAAAGCTTACAGCTAGAAACTAGCAAGGAACTGTGGCCTCCCTCCAGCAGCACATGAGAAAATGAATCCTTCCAATAACATGTGAGTTTGAAATCTAATTTTTTCCTGTCAAGTCTTCCATTGAGTCTGCAAGTCTTGATGTTGCCTTATGAGAAACTCAAACTTATCATTTCATAGCTTCATAGGTCATCAATCTGGACCTGACTCACAGAAATTATGAAATATATAAGTGTTTGCTTTTAGGTCACTATGTTTGGGATAATGTATTATATCACAAAGGATAACTCACACAGTCGATATCCTAGTATAATAAAAAGGCAAACATGAATACAACTTAAAGGCATGTAGTTATTTTTCTAAAAGAAGGACCAAATTGGGTATGTTATTTATGAAAATTAAAGCAACTAACCATCGTTTAACTTGAATTCAAATGTTTTAAACTAGAACTGAATTTGGGCACCTGGGTGGCTCAGCTGGTTAAGTGTCTGACTTTGGCTCAGGTCATAATTTCATGGTTTGTGGATTCGAACCTCGCATCAGACTCTGTACTAATAGCTCAGCTCAGAGCCTGAGATCTGCTTCAGATTCTGTATCTCCCTCTTTCTGTCTCCCCTTCCCAACTTGTGCTCAAATGGAATATATGTTGTAATGGCTATGTTTCTGGACTTTTCTTTTTTAAGTAGAGATATGTATCTGTTATAGATGGCTGATTTGATTATCCTATACCCATTTATTATTCTTGTCCATATGTACAGGGGTGGGGATGGGGAGTATGTTGTTCAACAAGTTTGTTCAAGAATGCCACAAGCTGATCTTCACTTTAAGTTAGAAGTGAACAAAGAGTCGCTTGATCCTGGCTAAGCACAGCCAAAATCAAGGAATGGATGTTTTATGTCGAGTAAGTTAAGAATGAATAATGCTGGGATATGTCATGATCTTCTATGTTATTCTATTGTGAATCTCCTTAAGGTGGGGATGAGGCAGCTATGGTCAACTGTCCCAGGTTAAGGGTGGACCTAATAAAGGAAATAAGTAGTCAGGAGCAGACCTTAGCCTTAAGGGAGAAGAATTCCCTTGCCCTTCCTAGGTCTCTTACTACTTGACCTTAAATTTGAGCAAGAAGGGCATGCTCTAATCCTTGCTGTTCTAAATATGGTTTTCAGTATCACCCTGGAGCTTGGTAGAAATGTAGAACCTGAAGTCCCACCTCCAACTAATTAAATCATAATGCACGTTTAAACAAGATTACCAAGTGACTTAAATGCACATTAAAATTTTAGAAGTAATGTTCTAAAGTACATATGAGTGAGATAAACTGGCCCTAGCTCAGGGCATCAGACTGCAGACCAGATAAGGAAGCATCCTCTGGGGCTGGGCTATAATCCAGGCTTGTAGGATACAACCTTTAGTTGTCAACTTTTCTCATCTGCTAGTAAAGTCTTTTAAACATAGCCTGGTCCCAGCTACAACTGAGGGCACTTAACAAAATTTCTCTGCTTATGATTGCCATTAAACCACATAGTAAATAATAACAGCAGCAACCTAAAAGAAGCTGGTCTAGAAATTTTCTGGAGAGGGCCCATGGGAGAATAAACAGAAGATGTCAGTGATCCAAATGGAAATTGTTGACTTAGGAGGCAAGCAATGCCAGTAGGATTCTGTGGAACGTGCAGGCATCCCCTGAGAATTCCAAAAATGATACAAAGAGGAAACATTATAAAACTCAGGTGCCCCACAGTCAGGTAGGATGAGAGCTTCAGTATTAGTGAAGTAGGCAGTGTTACCTCATATGACAGTCACATCCTGATTAGTGAGATCCTAACAGTGTGGGAGCCCAGACAGAGAGCCCCTACTTCAGAAACTTTTCATTTCAGCATAAGGTTTTATTCTTGCTAGTTACACCCTTGGTGTGGTCCCTGTCTCTGTGTGGGTTTGGCCTCCAGAATTTTTTAAGTCTTTGTTACCCACTCCTTTGTGAGCCTCTGGCTTCGCCTGTCTTTCTAATTGGAATTTAACAGGGCTTTTCCCTGGTTCTGGATATGCATTGGATTCTTTTGTCCCAGAGCCTTTTCTGGCCCCTTTCCCTACTCCATTCGTATTATAGAGCTCACAGCAGAATCTGCATCTACCTTTCCTTTGTATCTCCCCACAGTGCCTATTTGCAGGATAGTGAGAGGCAGGGTGGTAGAGGGAGGGCTAGGGTATGTGAAGAAAGGTTCTGGGCATGACATATGGTGCTGAGTTACTGATCATAAGCAAAACTCACTCAGAAGACATAAGATTTCACTAAAGAACATAATAGCTTAGCATTAAAACAACAAGAAGTGACAAAGCATATGCTTGTGACTTACAAAAACTGCTAATTAAACAAAATATGCACATGCTGGCAGCTTACTAAACGTGGTGTGTCACCATTTAGATTTCTGGCACCCTCAACACCTCTCCACCCCCATCTGCCAACATAATCTGAGCTTTGCAGACCATACATCCCATCTGTTCTTCCATCTCGGCAATGCCAGATCTCCCTTGAGAAAAACTCAGAAATGCTCACCAAGAAAGACATGTGGAGATCTCTTCAGGAGATCCTAGCCACTCTCTGGATCGTGGTATGAAGTGAGACCAGCTGGTATCCAAATCTTGCTAGCTTCGAGCTGTCAGCTTTGGACTCCAAATAAGCGGTCCTCTGACAGGAAACAAGCAATAATTGGAAGTGTTTCAATTTTGACACAGTCTATTTATTCTCTCCCAAATCTAAATGCATCCACATCCAACTGCCAAGTTTCTAAAATGTATGTAAACCTACAGATTCTCTCAGGTAGAAAACTAGTTCCCTACTGAACAAAAGCCATTGGGTTCTTTGCTTCTTCATATTTCTCTATGGTTTTCAGTGTTTTCGTGATATTCTTCTTCTCTTTTACCTCACTCTGATCCCCCACTATCAAACCTTCAGTTTAAACTTCTTCCTGTCTTGGAATAAAAATCAAAAGATCATTATCTCTGGCAAATGGAGTCCACACATGAGGGATTAGGCCTGAAAGGAGATGGTGAGTACGCCAGGTTTAGGGAAAGCTTCCTAAAAGAAAATTCCATAAATTTAGAGGATTCAAACCACTGAGATCCAAAGATAGTACTGTAACACATCTTGTGGGAGAATAGAAACACCCAAAGATAAAATTTTACTCTGGTTACTAACTGAACTTCTAGCAGATCCTTCTCTTCACTCTTCAGATGTTCTTTCAGAAATGATTTTTGGGGCACCTGGGTGGTTCAATTGGTTGAGTGTCCGGCTTCAGCTCAGGTCATGATCTCATGTTTTGTGGCTTCAAGCCCTGCATCGGACTCTGTGCTGACAGCTTATGGCCTGGAGCCTGTCTTCAGATCCTGTGTCTCCCTCTCTCTCTGACCCTCCTCTGCGCTCGCTCTCTCTCTCTCTCTCTCTCTCTCTCAAAAATAAATAAAACATTAAAAAAAGAAATTATTTTTTATTGACTCTGAAGGGAAAAGAATCCAAATCTTGAAACTCACTCCTCCATAAGGTGTCATAATCCTATACAAACAGTGGCCTACCCCTAAATTCTGCTTTTCAGGACCAAGTTTGTTAAATCACAGGAAGGAAAAATCCTTTTAATATTGTAATATTGGTATTTCGTCTCCTCCCTCACTCACCATATCCTCTTCCTCCCTCCCCCATGTGAGAGTAGAGTTCATTGAATTAATATTCCTAAAGGAAGCCACTCAAGTAATTACACACACACACACACACACACACACACACACACACACACACACACAATATCCTGAAGCCTTTTTCTATAGACAGTGAACAACTGGCATAATTTTTAAAGTTCACCTCAGTAGTCACCCTATTACAACTGATGTGCTTATCCTCAGAACTGATTGTCTCACAGATTGCTTTACACTTTGGACACACAAGACTTATCATTTATGAAAAGGGGTTCATTTGGAGTTTATCCAAATAGTAACCAACATTTATTAAAATTGCAGAACAGCCAGACATTTTTATATAATTTCTATATATATTAAGTCATTTAATCATCAAACCAACCCTATAAAGCAAGTACTGTTACTATCCCAATACTATGTATAATATGCAGGAAGGAGATCTACTAGAGCATCTAGAGTGAGGATGACCTTGCCAGCACCTTGATTTTTGTCCCAGTGATATTAATATCCTATTTTTGGTCTTCAGAACTGTAAGAGAATAAATTTCTTTTGTTTAAAGACACCAAGTTTGTGGAAATTTGCTACAGCTGCCATAAGACACTAATACAGTATGTAGTAAGTGAATGAGCGAAGAAAATTTCCTTGGTCCAAGGTTCTTCTAGCTGGACAAAGAATTAAACTGATAAGCGATAGATTAACAAGAGAAAAAAAAGTTTTATTATATGTGAACAAAGGCCCAATAATGAAATTGAGACCTAAAGAAATGAATAAGATAGGCTATTTTTATACTTTTTAGACAGAGACAATAAATCTGTGAAGCACCGATAGGATAAATAAAACTTAATTTTGGGAGCTCAATTAGTAAGGAAATCTAAACAGAATTTGGGCTGGAGTTGTAAATTGGTGAAAAGTAACATGGGTTGTTTATACAGGTTTCTTGGCTCCAAATTTCCCATCTCTGGTAATTCGAATGAATGTTTCTTTACCTCCTTGTACAGAGAGGGTACCTTCCACATGGAAGATTTATTTCCTGCTTTTGGGGGACAGAGGAGGCTCTGAATATCCTTCTTGTATAGCGTGTCTCTTAAAGTAACTTTTATTTAAAATATTTAATATGTCAAAACGGCACATTTTGGGGTTGCCAGCCCTTGGCACCTACACTAACTGAATAGAATCACAGAAGACCCTTAGTGTATGTCAGTTCTTTCCGAGATTTGGGCAGAATATAGGAGATTAATAAAATCTGAAGATTTCAGTTATAAAATTCACCATCTGCTTACTTCACCCCTTCAGGCTTCTTTCTGCTAGAACCACAGATATTTTGCATCCAAACTGCTTAAGGCATAGACAGGTGGAATTTCTGTGCCAGTGAACTTATCCATTCCTCCACAAAGACCATTTCTCAGATAGATGGGAAGAGGCTACCATGGAGAAATCATGGACACCATTCTGAAAGACAGCAACAGATCTTTGGGAAGTGTCTATGAGAAAATGTGGCTTTTAAGCTGGTGAGGGAATTTTCAGGGGTATCATTACAAAACTTTTGCCACTAACAGCATTTTCCAATATAAACTCTGCCTACCTGGCCTAGTTTTAATGAAAGAAGTAGCTGAATCTTGCTTATGATTCTGTGCATTGCTTATGACCCAGCACATAGCTCCTTAGAACCAGATGGTGCTAATATTTCATTCAAAGCTATCTGCCTCCTTAATCCACCTTGCTTCTTCCAATAGTAAATTTGTAGATTTCCTTTTACTCTCTGTAATTTTGGAGTCCTTTCTTTGGTATGAGGCATGGATAAGAGTTGGGGAGGAGGGTGCATCCAAATGACTAAGCATAATTTCTGGTGACTTTAGGTGGTTCCTCCATTTATTTTCCAGCTCAGTAACTTCTCAAGACCCACTTCAGGAAGCAAGAGTTAGTAGTTCCATAAATTTAAAGATAGCCACTAAGTTTGAGCATGATAGCATGATACAGATATTCTCAAAGTATCTAGCAGGCTGGAACTCTAGTGAACTGAAGCCTGAGGAGACAGTGTAGTTGGATATGAGCCTGGATTTCTAGGTTTATCAGAGCTGTTAGTGAGAAGTCACTGTCCCTGAGATGGTGTGGCGAAATTGCATGCGTATAGGAATCACCGAGGAATATATGTATGAAATCTAGGGAACATAAGCTAATACAGAATGCAAGTTTGTGGGGGGAGATCCATCACATGTTAATATAAAGAAGGATGAGTATATTGAGATAAATGGATAAATAAAATATAATGGAATAATAAACAAAAGTTCAGTCAAATAATTTAGCTCTTGACATAACATTAAATAAAAGAAAGTCAGTTGTAACAAGTTACAAACTACTTTATAAATTTTATATGTCCTTTTAAAAGACATAGGTTTATGCTACATATTATTTATTGACTAATTGACATGTCATTTAAAACATAAAAAACCCAAAGTAGAAGAATACACAGAAAGATTTATTATGATATTTGCCTGGAGAATTTACAATGGGGTTTCTTTTTTTTTTTTTTTATAAAGATTAAGGATTTTAAACAAAAGAGACATTTTATTCTGCCTTGTGTTTGTTTAATTAGTCTTCACTTACTAAAAATTATTATACTTTTTAAAGACATTATAAAGAAGGAAAAATAACTTTTTTTCCTATCAAGAAGGAAGTTGGTGCTATTTTTCAAGTGATAGAAGAATGAAGGCAAGGAGAATCCAGTACACTTGGTACCATGATAGGTTTCTCTTGCTAAAAATGAAAAAGGAATTAATTCTTTAAAAATGAAAACAAACAGTACTTTGTGGCATATTTCTTTTCAAAAGTGAGACTTTCCATTACTTCAAGAAGACTTCAAACAAGCACTGAGTTTCTAGACATAAAAGACCTAACACTTTAAAACGCATGATACAATCTATTATGACTAGCATGATCTAGAGAGGGAACAGCTGCAAGATTTAAAAAGGGAGATTTAAAACAAATAACAACTGACATAGTTCTCTCATCAGAATCTTTATTGCTCCCAATAGCTGTGTACTTATTGAGATAGTTATCCTTATTGCTTACGTAAATGGCTGGCCAAATTCTTCATGCAAAGTAATAAAAATCAAGGACGTTTGGTACGTCCAGAGCAATGCCTTTTTCAGGGAAGCCTTACTTTCCAGTCCTTTAATATCCTCTTCCTATCCTCATGAGTCTCAAAATTCTGCCCCCTGACCTCACTCTACAAGATTCACAGGAGCTCCTTTCAGGACTTCCTCATCATGTGTCCTCTGAAGTCTTCTGACAGTTGGAACACAGTATCTAGGCATCTCGTGTAAACATGTCTCCAGGTGGAGTTATATCTCAGTAAGCCTCCAAGAAGGCTTAGGAAGCTTCAAGGCTATGACTGATATGTGGTGCTGTTATTCCCTTCCAGTAGCTATGTACTATTTTCTACCCTTGTACTAAGTATTTTTATAGAGATATTATCTCCCTCTTGCTTTAATCCTTGGCAGTCATGTGGATAAGAGCCTTTCTACCAGACATTTGACTGGGGAGAAAAGGGGCGAAGGAAGTACAGGATGGACTGAGGTCTTTCTATTGGTTTTTTCAGCTTGTATAATGGAAGGATAAGAAAACCCACTTATAACTTAATTTTCTACTTAGAAGGAAAACTCTAAATGATTTAATGCATAATTTTTTGGGGGGAGGTTGGTTTGGTTTGGTTTTTCTTCTTCCTAACACTCTAACTTTTTTACAAAAATTTATTTAACATAGGGATGCCTTGGGTGCCTCAGTCAGTTAAGCGTCCAACTCTTTTTTTTTTTAAAGATGTCTATTTATTTTTTTGAGACAGCGAGCACAAGCAGGGGGAGGGGCAAAAAAAGAGAGATGGAGACAGAAAACCCAAAGCAGGTTCCAGCTCCAAGCTGTCATCGCAGAGCCTGATGCAGGACATGAACACACAAACTATGAAATCATGACCTGAGCCAAAGTTGGACACTTTAAAAGACTGAGCCACCCAGGCACCCCACATGCCCAAGTGTACAACCCTTGATTTCAGCTCAGGTCATGATCTTCCACTTCGTGGGACTGAGCCCCATGACCGGCTCTGCGCTGATAGCATGGAGCCTGCCTGGGATTCTCTCTTTCCCTCTCTCTCTCTCTACCCCTCCCCTGCTCTCACACACAGGCTTTCTCTCTCAAAATAAATAAAAATAAACATTAAAAAATTTATTTAACATACATTTTATTACATGTTCCATGTACCAGGTAGCATCCTAAATTCTTTTCAAATAGCAACCTATTTAATCCCCATAACAGTCTGATAATAGAAGTGCTATTATTGAATGATTTAAAAGATGAAGGAACTGAAGATCAGAGAGACTAAGTAACTTAAGATCAAATAGCTACTAAGTATTGGAGCTGGATTTATTTGAACTCAAGAAGTTTTACTTCTGGATCATGTTTTTAATAGTAACAAAGCTGGCTGATCTCTTTAATGTCTTTATGATCAGCACACCCAGCTCTCTGAGGCTTGACTGACTTCAATAAATTATTACCCATCATTGATCATGGCCATAGTCATAGAGAACCCACAAGAAGAGCTCAAAAAGTGAATAAACCGAAGACAACAAGCACCAATACTATTTATATTGAAGTATAGTTGACACGCAGTGTTAGTTTCAGGTGTACAACTTAGTGATCCCACAGGTCTATATGTTATGCTATGCTCACCACAAGTGTGGCTACCATCTGTCACCTTTCAATGCTCTTACAGTGTCACTGATACTCCCTAGGCTGGACCTTTCATCCCCATGACTAATTCATTCCATAACTGGGAGCCTGTATCTCCCACTCTGCTTCAACCCATTTTGTCCATCCCCCGAACCCCCTTCCCTTAGGTAACCATCAGTTTGTTCTCTGTTTTTATGGGTTCATTTTTGCATTTTTTATGTTTATTTATTCATGTGCTTTGTTTTTTAGATTCCACATATAACTGAAATCATATGGATTATTTTTTTGTCTGACGTATTTCACTTAGCATTAGTACCCTCAGGGATATCTATGTTGTCACATATGGGCAGATCTCATACAGCTGCGTTAGAAGGGATGTATAATATTGCATTGCATATATACCAGATCTTTATCCGTCCACCTATTGAATGAAAGCACCCAATCACTCACCCACAGTTTGTTTTTCACATACAGCAGCATCACAAATGTGTGTTTCAGAGGGGCGTACTGCTCTTCTCCATCTTAACATAGGAGTAAGCAAGCCCACAAAGCATGGGGTCAGATAAGCTGAAATCAGGATGGGGACAGTGAGGAACAGAGAATAAGTCAGATCCTCCACATTTCCTTCTCTCATATTTCAGCTTGTGTCCAAGGAAATAAAGGGACACAAAAGCTTTAGGGAAAGAACTAGCTGTTACAGAAAGAAGTCCGTGACCTCTCCCTCCTCTAACTCTCAGATCCTTACTCCTTAGAAATGCATACTCTATCAAGCTTACCAGCTGTTTTATTTAGTTAAATTTGTGTATGGGGTCTCCAGAAAAGTTGCAAATTTTTTAAATCCGAAGCAGCTCTTTTCCTCTAGATTCCTCTTCTATATAAACGAATTTGAATTGCAACAGGGAAGAAAAGGGTAGAAGCTCCACGGCCCTAAAGAGGGCACTGACATAAGGAAATTGTGGCATCAGAAATAGACTCTTCCTGGTACACCCTGGGAATTGTCACACATGAGGTGTGGTTGCCCTTCCCACAAGCAGATTGGCAAACTGTACAAGTCAGAGGTGGCTTAGCCCTTCCCAGAAGCACCCAGATGCCCCGTTCCCATGGCCCTGAGCAGCCCAGGAAGGGACAGAGACCTTCCCGGGTTAGTGACAGCTGGAGTCGGGGGACAGCATGAGGAGGCAGGCAGAGTGTGTGAGTGTGTAATAGTAGGACACGGGAGGCAGAGAGAGAAGATGGCAGTGACTCTCCTTGGGACAGTGGAGAGAGCACTCTGAGATCCATGTAACTGGTTTGTTCAACCTCATACCATGGAAGAAAAAGGGGATAAAATTCAACTCTTATCTCTTCCAGTCTGGCTTTTTTCCTTTTCCTTTAAAGATCATGCTGTTCTTTCTTTAGTCCCTGAACACTGCCCACCTGCAGAGTCCCCCCACTGGGTCCGCATTTTGTTGACTCTCTCCTGCCCTCTGTTGCCTGACCTGTCCTCTGCCTGCATTACCCTGATATATCTCCCTGTATTTACCAAACCACCCCTTCATTTGAACTCCTGCCATCTTACAGATAAGCCTGGAAGCCCATGCCTTTCTTCCTCTACTGAGCACCCTTTAAGGTAATCAAGATCACACTCCGCCTTGTGCAACAAGACTTCCCAGGATCTTCTACGCATTTACCTGATGGGACCCGGCTTGCTTGCCCTCAGATCCTGCCATCTCATAGAACTTTCTATTGGTTCTTTTCAACATCGGTGTTTTCCTTACTTTGCTAATTACAGAATGCAAACAGGGTTAGATCAGAGAATTCTCTTTCAGAATATTTTTTTCCTTAAGCAAAGCCTGATAGAAGTGTAGGAGATACTGGAAAATAGGTTAAGATCTGTTCAGTATGATTTAGGAGGCACAAGGTCCTTGATTCTCAGAGAAGGTGATGCTGACTCTCAAGAGGGATTCTAGCCTAACCCCCCATGTTGTCCCATGGAACCTCAGGGTGTAAGTTTACTGTTACTGTGTATCAAATTCCCATTCTCCTTTAGGTTATCAACAAAATTCTTGTCACCATTATAGGACTTGGTCCCCACTTCCTTGTTGGCTGCCAGCTTTAGAGCCATTCTCAGCTCCATTTCTGGGCACACGGTCACCTCCATCTTTAAGTCAGCAATGGCACAATGAATCTTTTTGGTGCTCTGAATTCCTAGACTTCTCCTTATGCTGCTAATCAGAGACATCTGCTTTTAAATGACTTGTGTAATTAGATAGACCCCACTTTAATAATCTCCCAGAAATCTCCTTTTTGATTAATTCACAGTCAACTGATTAGTGACCTTAATTGCCTCTCCAAGACCTTTTTTTTTTTGCCATGTAACATAATATAATTCAAGAGTTGATAGCATATTTTACAGCCTCTACACATAAATAAAGAGGCGATATTATAATAAGATCAGGTACCATTAATTCTAACCATCATTACAATTCTGCCAGACTTTTCTACCATTCTTGCTTTCTTGACAGGGACCACACACAAACTTGTATAATGGGAATAATTCTCCTGTTTCTTATATGAGAGCACCTGAGGGACATGAGACCTGAGAAATTTCCTCTCTGACTGCATATACTTACCCGTGTGGCCATTCTCCCAACCAGCATCCATTTGTAAGGAACATCAACCCTTAACTGCTTCTCTCTTCTCCTTTACAGAAAATTCAGGTTGTTCAAGGCTGCTAATCCTCAAGAACAGTTCCTTTTTTTTTTTTTTTTTTGTGGTAGTAACTGGACTTCAATCCACCTTCCCATGGTAAAGCCCCATAAAATATTCCACCCTCTTACTCTAAGTCACCATGTTCCTTGGAAGGCTTATCCAGCCAGACATTCTCAAATAAAAGCTAACAATGTTTGGCTTGATTTTTCCCACTGTTTGGTTCATTGACTTGGATAGGATTGGACCCTCTACCACTCAGCTCAGCCACTTCCAGAAACCTTCCATGTGTCCCCACCCTTGAGTCTCACAGAATGGCTGGCTAAAGAAGGCGCCTCCTGAGCAGCACTACATTTTTAACAGTAAAACATGGTCTGTGCCTGTATATTCTCTCTTCATCCATATTAAAGACCTCTTGATTCGGTTTGTTTCACTACTCAGTGTTGTCGGGACAAGGTGGGATTGCAGTGCTGAGGAGATCTGGTTTTAGTTTCTTGTATATTTTTATCATTTGAATGCAATCAACTCTCAATCATTTCATGAACTTTAGCATCATTGTCTGCCTTTTAACATGACAAGGATTGTGGTGCCAGTAGCACCAAACATTTGAAATTCAGGTAGGATTTTATGGAAGACAATTTAGAATGTCAGTGCCCTTTCAGAGGAATTTGTGACGTGAATAAGAATCTCTTTGTGTGGTACTTTATAATCAAAAGGTTCAAAGTTTCAAATACTTATATATTTATTTATTTTTAAAGTTTATTTATTGAGAGAGAGAAAGAAAGAATGGGGGAAGGACAGAGACGGAGGGAGAGAACCCCAAACACACTCTGCACTATCAGCACAGGGCCTGCCACTGGGCTCTAATTCATGAACTGTGAGATCATGACCTGAGCTGAAATCAAGAGTCAGACGCTTAACTAACTGAGCTGACCCAGGCATCCCCAAAATTCTAATTATTTAATCATTAGTATCACTAATATTGTTGTGAAGATGCTTTAGAAACATAGAAAAACTCTAAAAAGCAGGAAAACTATAATATTCCTTCCACTAAGTATTCCTGAGGATAGGATATCTATACCTCTAACTCACAAACTTCAGTTCTGGTTGGCTTTCTTCCTAACTGTTTTCTTACAAATCTCCCCAGCCTATGACTCTCTTGAAGTCCATCATATTTGATATTAGCAGATATTACAGAAGAGTATTTGACTAAGATTCAGTTTTCTCCTGGAGAAGGAAAGAATGTCCCTAAGGGAAGAATGACAGGACTATCCTTGGAATCATGCAGGACTAAACACTGTGACAGGATGGGGTCAGTAGCACTTGAAGATTTTTGAAGGGAGGAAAAGAGAAAACTTCATGTTAGGATATTAAGGGAAGGGTGGGAGGGGAGGGAGAAGACCAGGATTGCACAGCTGACAGTGTAAGTAAAAAAACTCAAAAACAAAACAAAACAAAAAACAAGAAACTACATTTTTCTGAAAGCAAAGTGCAGTGGAAACAGCAATAGACATTAAGTGAGACCCAAGATTCTTAAGTTTCTTCCAGTGTGTTTGCAGGAGAAAAGTTTCTTGATTTCATGGCAAGAACTATGACTTCTCTGAAACACTGCCCTGCTTCCAAGCTCAGTTGGACTTTGAGTTTCATTGATATTCGCAAAAGGCAAAGGACTTGACTACTTGAGCAGCATGAGCTCCACTCACTGTAGACCCCTCACCCTCAAGTTCCGAGTCCCATGGGCGAGGGACACAGGTGGGCTGCCACAGGTGCCTTCCTGTGCACTGGGTTCTATTACTGGGTTCTAGTATAAGGGAGGAATATTCTTATCATTATGCTACGGAAGCTTAGGAAACCTGAATCTTCATAGTGGGCTTAAGGGTAGTCTTTATTTCAAGGGGAGACATCTTTATTATATTGGAGAGTAGGTATACCTTTCTTTCTTTACTCTGGATAGAAACACTATCTCTAGTTTCCAAAACTATAAGCAATCTTGTCCTTTGCTCTGGAAAAAAATGATATCTATATTTTTTAATTCCATAATAGTTAATATACAGTGTTATATTAGTTTCAAGTGTACAATATAGTGATTCAGCAATTCTGTACATTACTCAGTGCGCATCATGATGTGTTCTCTTAATCCCCCCCACCTAGTTCACCTGTTCCCCCACCAATCTCCCCTCTGGTAACCACCAGTTCATTTTCTACATTTTAATTTTTTGTTTGTCTTTTTTTCTTTGTTCATTTGTTTTATTTCTTAAATTCCAAATTTGAGGAACTTTCATACTGTCTTCCACAGTGGTTGTATCAGTTTACATTTCCACTCACAGTGCCCAAGGGTTCTTTTTTCTCCACATTCTCTCCAACACTTGTTTATTGTGTTTTTGATTTAGCCATTCTGACAGGTGTAAAGTGTGCTTTTCCGGTTATTGCATTTGTTTTTATTCCTAAGTTTATTCACTTATTTTGGCAGAGGGAAAGAGAGAGAGAGAGAGAGAGAGAGAGAGAAAGAGAAAGAGGGAGGGAGGGAGAGAGAGAGAACACAGGAGGGGCAGAAAGGGAGAAAGAATCCCAATACAGGCTCCACACTATGAGCACACAGCCTGATGTGGGGCTTGAACTCATGAACCTGTGAGATCAAGACCTGAGCCAAAATCAAGACTTAGACACTTAACTGACTGAGCCACCCAGGCACCCTGCCCTTTTGTTTTGTTTTGTTTTTTAATTTTTTTAAAAAAATGTTTCTTTATTTTGAGAGAGAGAGAGAGAGAGAGTGGGGGAGAGGCAGAGAGAGAGAAAAAGAGAGAAGGAGAGAGAGGGGGAGAATCTCAAGCAGGCTACATGCTGTCAGAGCAGAGCTCGATGTGGGGCTCGATCCTACCAAGCATTAGATCGTGACCTGAGTCAAAAGAAAAAATCAGACACTCAACCAACTGAGCCACCTAGGCACCCCTGCCTTTTTTGTTTTTCAAGGCTCTTCACTACCTAGACTTTCTTGACAGGACAGTCATGAACTAAGGATTGTTAGTGTCTTGCTTGTAGCAAGTGCAAAAACATGAGAGACACATGGACAATTATCTTTAAACTCTTCTTTGAAGATCCTTTTCTTCCCCCAATAAAATAAGAGGGTTCTTCCACTTGTGGTAGTCAATGATTTTTAGATAGAAATTATTTGCATGGGGTTCAGAATCTGGGGACGAGTTTAGGAAGTTGGCAGTGAGAGATGCTGAGCATTTGATGGTTTTTAAAAGGATGGAATTGAAGAATGAATGCACATAAAGCCTTATACAACTAGAAAACTTTTATCATCTCTATGACAAATTCTCAGTAACACCTAAGCTATTACAGACAACATCTCTGGTTAATATTTTCTTAAAAGAATACCTTTCGGTGTTAGTTAACTAAATTCCAAACACACATACAATGTGTATTTACCCCAGTGCAACATTTTTCAGCCAAAGTTTATATGAGAAAATTTTATATATGCATTCTCAAATCTCAGTAAATTCCTTTACTAAAATTACAAGTGGGCTAAACCTCAAGTTACATTCCAAACACAGTGGATAGAAAGATCAGGATCTTGTACTCTGTGAAAAGAACCCCGAGGGTTAACAAAAGGCATGCAAGTCACAGATGTTGCTGGCGCAGTGAGGCATTGTATGGCATCTCATACAAATAAAATAGAGTTTTAAGAAAATACTTTTATTGTCTGTAAATCAGGAAGTCAAGTTTTAAAGGATTTTCAATTTTAACAAAATAGTTTCTTACTTATATATGAGTGTTTATGTGTTTCAGAGAATTGGTTTGGGTGTTAAGGTACAAATCTACTGTATTATTATTTTTTTGAATTCAAAATAATAAGATATAATCTCATAGGTAGAATTTTTACACTGAAGTGAGGTTCTCAGAAAATACTTGTACTTGGATTCAGTTGGAAGAATTATCATCTTTAAAAAAAAATCATCCTTGTTTGCTACTATCAGAATCTACACAGACGACTAATGGTCACTTTTATGAATTTGGGGGAAAGGACAGTCAGGAGATGAGATATGTTGTCGGTAGGTGGCATGGTCTGTCTACTCTTTCCTGCTTCTCTTTCCCATGAACCTTTCCCCAGACATCTTCATTATTCCCAGGCCCTTTCTCTCTCGCATCCCTTTCTGGGCCACATTATTTCTTCCATATTGCAGTGTTTCCTGGAAGACTTTTCCTTCACTCACTCTGTCCTACAGGGACATGGGATCTAGGCACCTGTGAGTACCCAGAGAACAATAAAATTCCACCTTTGCCTACAAGAAAATCCATACTGATTGTGGAGAGGATACATTGGTCATTCCCAACCTGTGCCTTGGAACAGTCTTTCCCCATGCTGGGAATCTCTCTGAGTCCACATCACTTGTGTCCCTTCTCAGTGTCCTGGGTTTGCTCTGCTCACTTGCTGTTTTTGGTTTTGGCTTTGCTCCTCTTTCAGATCCTTTTATGCAAATCTTTCCTCTCTGCTCTGGCAAAACCACTCACTCTGGACAGTGAGGGGAAGAATGCAAAGGGAGGCCCTTCATTACTTCCATCTTCTCCTACCTCATGTACATTTTGTAATTTACCAAACATGAAACACTTCAGTATAATTTATAATGATAATATTTAGTTCAATAGCTGTACTACAATTTTTAAAACATACCTGTTTTGTTGAATGTTTATATTATTTTTAAATTTTATTTTAGAGAAGACAGGAATAAATACTTCATGACTATTTGTAATGATACTTTATTTTTTTAAAGAATCAGAAAGTACTTATTTCTGAGAAAACACATAATACATGGCAGCAAAGAACTGGTTATGAACTGTCTACATTGTTAAGGAATCACTAAGCAGCCACTTGGTTAATAGACTCAGAATATGGATACCAAGTGGCCTTGTTGGAGTTCCAGGTAAATATTAAAATATTTAATACATCCTTAGGAGAATAATAGTGTCCAATCTAAACCTGATTTGAAAGAAAAGTTTTCAAAAGATTTAGCAAGTCAAAATATCACAAATTTTTCCAACTGTCCTTTTAATTCTCTATTTTTTTTCATTTTTCTAGAGAAGAGGGCAGTATTTTGATTATATCTTCACCAGATGACTTATTCACTTATCTAAAATATATGGCATCACAAGCCTAGATTTGAAAAATCATGTCATCTAAACTTTAAGTGCCAGCGGGTTCAAGTAGGCTAAGAATAACCATAGCATATTTACATAACTAGGCAAAAAGAAAGTATAAAGGTTCACTCGTAATGTAAGTTGGCAAAGAGAACTGAAAAGGTATAACCAAAGGTATGACAAAAATTGAAAAGTGATATTTTATGACAAGAATGCTCCGGAGAAATGACACTTGAGCCCTGAGCTTGAACTGAGCTCAAAGCTTATTTTACTTTTAGATATTTCAGTTAGGTGATCCAATACATACATTTACCTCTATTTTTTAAGCCAAATTATGCTGGGATCTTTCTTACCTGCAACTACAAATGTCCTATCCTATAACCGTGGGATTCTTCAACTGGAATAACCAAATCTGGTCCCCAGAGCTCCTTTCTAAAGAAGGAACTCAAACTAAAATAGGAATTGGCATAGCACTATCATTGTGAACTTTTCCTAACTAACCCATTTTTTACTTTAACTGGGGCAGAAGATCAAGACCCATGGTGTTGCACATCATAAATTCATTTAAAATGATGGAAAAGTGTTTCCATCAAAAGCGCTAAATGGGTATTTGATCAAAGCAGTCTGTATTTGAAAAAACAAAAGAAATTTACCAAATAATTAATTTTTAAAAAGTGATACTGTCTATTCATCTCATCTATCTATTTGAGAAACAATAACTTTGTCTAGCAATATTGTGATATTCTTTGCTTATATAGAAAATTTTGTCAGTGGGTCTCATATGACAAATTATTTTCTAGACTAGGGTACTAGCAAAATACACTTTTTTCCATAATAGAAATATGTGGCTAGGGAGGGGTGGTGATAATATGGAAAGCAGATTAGTGGTCTTGATAAATATAGATACATGACAAACCTGGCTCTTGCTTTTATTCATTTAAAGGGAATTTCTTCCAAAAATATAATTTTTTATTCAAAATATATTTTAAAAAACCACATCATATGTTAAAGTCATATGATGTGGTCCTGACTGAGGTCATAACTCCAGTCCTGACTGAGGTCAGAATGTTTTAAGGGCAAAAATCCAAGGACCTAGATATGCCTATTGTCACAACCGCCCTACAAGGACAGGGCAACCCATAGTTCAGTGGACCAGTGCCAGCTGACCAAGGCAAGGGAGTATAGAATTTGAAAGATATCAGTAAATCGTATAACAATTTGACAGATCACTTATATGCCTGTCAAAACTAGTAACAAAAAAAATCGTTTGTTTTATCCATTTAATTTTTAAATATTATGTATACATAATCTACATTAAAGGTATTGATGAAGCTTATTCATTTTCCTTCATTTTGATAGTTTAGAAACACTGTTCTAAACATTGTCTGAACATCTAGACTGGTGTATTGTACTATTAGGGACCCGGCTGGGGCAGGGGTGGGGGCATTGAGACCAATAGACGAATAGGAGAGTAGTGTACACAACCCAAATCCTACCTCACATCATCACAAACGTGATGCTGAAACACCTGAGCACAAATGTGCTGGTACAAATGCATATTTAGTTGTCTATCCAGAAATAAGGGTGCACTTGGGCAAAGAGAAGATCTACAAAGAATCCTCCCTGAACCACTTCCTCCCTGTAGAGTTTTTCTATGAGACTTAAGCACACAAAAGAGCCAATGGCAGACCAAATATCTTATTTTTTTATTTTGCCTGTTGAATCTCATTATATAGAAGATACAGTAGAGTTTGAAATGAGGCTGAGGAGAAGGGGCTGAGGAGAAGGGGCTGAGGAGAAGGTAAGGTCAAGTGAGGTGGTCAACTTTGAAGGTATGGGAGACTGTTCACTTCTAGGGTGTATTGTCACACTTGGTTCCATGTCCATGATGAGCTGCACACAAAACTCAGGCTCCTGACGTCTCACCAGACTTAGTCCTTGAACTTGCAGATATAAGGTAGCAACGAATCACAGCTAAAATCTTTCCATTTCAGATATCCTAGAGAGACAGAGGAGCTCAGGCAGATGTGGCTGGTGGAGCTCATGACCCCAAGGAAGAGGCAGTCCAGATTCTGGTCTAGAATTCAAAGATTCTCCCTCATCCTCAGCAGTGTCCTACTCCAGGGGAATGGGACTCAAAGAAAGAAGAGATGAGAAGGGATGGGAGAAGACAAACCAACACTACGTTTTTCTAGCTCAAGAGGAATCGCTGAAGGTCAGACTGAGAAATGGGGAACCAGAGGACGGAGAAGTCTGGCAGAAAGGAGCTCCTCTGTTACTTACCCGTGCTTCTTAACAGAGTCCCACAGTAGCCAGGGTTTGAGTTGGTGGAAGGAGGCCTCTCCCAGGCAACGTAATTCAGCATATCAGAGTTACTCCACTCCCATCCACCTGCATTGGGCTCATAGCCCTAGAGAGGAAGGAGTCTAGTGAGGCTGAATGGCCACTAAAGGGCTCCTGGCAAGAACCCCTTCCCAGCCTCATGGAGTTTGGTCTGCTCATCTAGATGCTGCCTCAGAGCCAAAGCTTTCCACTGGGAAACTCCTCCTAGCTCCTTGCTCTTATTGACAAATCCTGAAGCTTATAAACACAAAGACCAATAGACCATCGAGAGTAACCTGGTACTGACTGAACAGCAATTAGGGGCGCAGGTGTGATTAGCCTCTAAACCTCAAAGACAATGTCTGTTGCATCGAGCAAAAATAGATCCTGTCTTCATTTAGGATTCCCTCAGCACAATATGTGCACTCAAGGAAGCTCATAGAACTGAATTACATGGCCTCACAAGCAAATTAGGAAGCAGATGAACTTCAGCAGGACAAGGGACTTCCATAGACCTCAGCTGTTCAGCTGTCCACCAGGCCCCGCCCCTTTCCCACTAATATCCTCCTGGATATCTGAGCTCCACAGCTCTCTGAGGCATTTATTGGGCAGACACGGGGGACAGGCAGTGGGTTTGGGTTGCAATAGCAGCTTGAGAGGTTTTAGAGAGATGTATTCATACCTCTGTGGGATCATGAAGCCCCATCCAGACGTTTGAGTAAGAGTTCGCACTGTTCTTTACTAAGGAGGCCACAAACCTTGCCTCAGCCCCACTGAGCACAGACACAAGGTGTCCCGAGGGCCTCTTCTGGCAGGCCATCTGTGTGGGGAAGGGAGAGATTCAGGGGGAGCCTGAGACATCGCTAGGGGAAGGCCAGGGCAGAGGTGGGGGAGAAGAGGTATATAGGCAGAAGATGAGGATGTTCACTGTCACCCCCAAAGGAACTTTGGCAAATGGAACCCACCTCCCTTGAGGTCTCTAATATACTTTCCTTCAAAACCCCTACCTGCAAACCA